>JASCQY010000010.1:14561814-14591809 GCA_030264315.1 Sardinella tawilis
ATATCGCAATATATACCGCATACCGTCTATGCTTGAAATTATACCGCAATATGAATTTTAGGCCATATCGCCCACCCTTAGTTTGACTCAGACACTGATCCGGCCCTGCTGTGTGTTGCAGGCCGACCCGCCCCTTGCCGCCGCGCAGGAGAAAGTCGTCCAGAAGATCCCTTCCCAAGTGCCACAGGGGCCAGCCGACGCTAAAGCCACTGCCAAGCAGCCCGCCGCCGGCCCACCCCCTGCCCAGGGTGAGTCACCCCACACACACACACACACACACACACGATCATGTCTCCGGCGCTGCTGGGAAGCTACTCGAGGGCACTGAGGATGGTAAGACGATCAGGCCCGGTTGGTTGATGTGCCAATGAAGTGGGAACACGGAGTGGCTCAGTTTACACACGTATCCAGTCCATCTTGTTTACTTGCTCTTAGAGCAGCAAAGCCCCTGAAGCAGCGTCTCCTCCCAGTGCCGGAGGTGATGTAGAGCAACAGTATCCATCCAGTCAACCCTCATGTGTTCTGCCTTCTTTGACCTCCAAAGCAAATAGGACTTGGCATCTGTGCGCACCTGCAGAAGTCTATTGTGTAGCTTGTGCTTTATATAGTTCAGAGTCATAGTGTCTGTGGAAATGTGCAGAAATCGGAGTTCCACTCTGCTACTGCTGAGCTCTTAGACCCCGTACACACGTAGCTGGGTATCTGCTAAACCGAAGACATATTTCTACGTTTGGACCGGTCATCCGCATGACAACACATCAAAAACGAATATTTAAAAAAACTCAAAGCAAAGTGAAGATTTTTTAAAACTCTGTTTATGCATTTGTGTGTAGACAGAGATTTGTGTTTTGTGGAGTTTTGTGTTTTCGAACGTCACAAACTGCGCCAAAAACCTCAAATGTGCGACCTTTGTTTACTGCAGAATCATGACAAAAGCATGGATTGGAGTATGGGTGCCCTGAAAACTGCGGTTGCAGTTTGTAGAGTGCAGGCGCTGTTTATGCGTTTGATTTCACAAGCCCAACTACTACTCCGAGAGCACAAGTGACGGACAACACAAGCACTCGCGTTTCGTTGTCAAGATACTCCGCATTAGCTTGCCCCTTTTATGATGGAAGTCCTTAGAGCTCTACTGCTCCAAAACAGTGTCAATTTAGATATCAGTGGTCCACATGAACGAACTTGGCGCCTTGTTTGTTTATGTTTAGGCAGAAGTAACGCCAGTTTTGGAATGCTTATGAATCGTAGAATGTGATTAAAAATGCAGATGTTCAGTTATGTGTGGAAGAGTATTTTTTAGAAAACGACGTAATGTGGATAAAAATCTTTTTGTAAACGGAGGGGGGGAAATTGGGTTTTAAAAATACCCGGCTACGTGTGTATGCGGTCTTAGTTTTGAACTAGAGCGCTTCATACTTGTGCTGTCAAGAATCACCCACACTGCCATCGCCCTGGGCTTTCAGCCGTGCTTCACATCAGGTGATTACGTGAAGTGCTGTGCTTCCTCCTATTTAAATAAGCCTACCTTCCCCTCATCTGTGTGTGTGTGTGTGTGTGTGTGTGTGTATGCGCTTACCCCCTTCTACTGCTTCCATCTTGTGTGCTAGTGGCTGGCTGAGCAGCCTTTTCCTGTTGTGATTTATGGGCCGATGGTGAGGAAGTGGCTGGGCCAGATGGTGTGTGCGCTGTGCTAAGGCACAGGCAGTCTGCTCTACCCGCCCGTCTGTCTGCCCAGCCGTCTGGGTGTCTGCCTCTGTCCTCATCACTAATGCATCCAGCACACAGCCTCGCCTCTGGACCTGCCCTCCCTCTGCGCACGCACACACACACACACACACGCACACTCTCCTGTCACACAGCAACCTGGGAACCAGGAAGCTGCTCTTGCAACACCTGGGGTGTCCTTTCCCAGAACTATAGTTGCTAACGATCCAAGCGCAACGAAATTGCCTTTTGTGAACCAATGTAAGGAGAGGAGAGAAGCAGGCGTCACTCAATGTAGTGTATGTAGTTGATCTTTAGAGGGCTGGCCTAAAGAAGTGCCTCCTCCAGTGTGCCCACGCCGAAACGCGTCTGCAATAAAAGTGAAACGTGCAAAGCGCGCCCCCTCCCACTGTGAACCAACTACGTTGTTAACTGGTTAGCAACTGTCGTTTTGGGAAACCTATCCCCGTTGGATCACGCTGCTGGCGTCCGTAAAGAGTGTCCTACTGCTTGTGAGGAAGTGTTTGCGAGTGAGTGCAAGAGTGGATCTATACAGTAGCCCTCCTCCTCCAGATGCTCCAGACTCACTCACACCTCTCTGTCCCCTCTTGTGTTTGTTTTCCTCCCCCAGACAAGCCGGAGGCCAAGCAGGAGTCTCCCAAGCAGGCGAAGAAGAAGAAGGCCCGGAGGGAAACATGAGCCGCACACCGGCACTGAGAGTTTATATGCAAAAAAAAAAAAAAGAAAAAGAAAAGGAAAAAAAAAAGAGAGTGAGTGGTGGGGAAGGAGAGGAAAAAAAGATTTTAAGACCAGAAAGATCATGCATATGCAATACTGAAGAGTGTACAGACTTTTGTATGAAATGACTACTTTTTTTAAAACAAAAGACGTCAATCGCTAGTCTCACCTTCTTTGACCTTCGTGTGACTGAATTAGATGATGCACTGTCCACTCTGTGAGATCCTGTAGTGGATGTTCCAGGAGATGAATTTTGTATATTGTCATTATAATCATTTGTTTTGTTTTTTTTTGTTGGGGTTTTTTTTTTTTTTTTTTTTTTGCTTTTTACTTTTGTTTATTATTATTTGTGTTGAGAGTACATTGAGCAGTGCTGGCGGTTGCGGCTCTAGCTGTCTTTGCAGTGGGCCTGGTCCTGGCGTCAGCATGTCCAGTGGCTTTGCTAAAACTGCTAGCCTATAGCACTGTGCTTCTGATGCAGCAGCTTCTCTCGCTTCCCTCTGAAGCTGAAGCTCGAGGCGGATGCCAAGCATATATCCCATCCCATGGCCATGTCTCCCCCCCTCCCCCCCTCCCTGGCCCCCCTCCCTCCCTTCGGCTCCTGGGTAATGCCCTCACATGTCAGTGAGGACGTGTCTGCCAGCTGACCATTACAGCACCCCAACAACACTAAAGTGTTTTATGCTTTTTGGGGGGGCGGGATTATATCATGTCTTGCTTTGATTGCATCTAGGTATCGGAAATGTTGTGCACCATTTGATTGGTACAGCCATTGCACCATTACACATTGACACATATTTCTAACCTCTTCAGATCAGAATGCCAAGCCATATGAGAGAAATATAGTAATAATAATTTAAACGGGCGCTTTTCTACTCTTCAAGATTGAGCTTTGAAATGTGCTGTGTATTACATTTCCAACATATCTGTGTGTGTGTGTGTGTGTGTATGTATATTCTGCTGTTGATCTGTGTGAAATAGCTGTTATCTTTCTGAAGAATAATCATGTAAGGATGAAGGAGAAGATTTCAACCGCTTCAAACTGTTTTGATCAGTACCACATCAGGAACAAATGATAATGCCTTATTAACTCGTAGTTTCTAGTCGGAAGAGAAAACATGTACTTATTGTTAGCTATTTCATGTGCTGTGTTATGAATGCAGGGCTGAGAAAAAAAATGATATTGTGGAAGGGGGTGAGTAGAGGTGTGATGGCAGTGTGTTCGTGCGCTGTTGGGAGTTTTTAATTTTTGTCTTCATATGCCTACAATCTTGTAGACTGTGATGCTGGTTAATTTTCTTCCATTATCTCCCTGCCTATTTCAGGCTGTTGCAGTCGGTGTTTGCAGGAGCAACACAGCTGCACAGCACGGTTACTGCACCGGTGGGGTTCCCCTCTGCCGGCGCGTGCACTAGTGTGTGTTGACTTGACACGGTGATGGGAGAACATTTAGGTTCCTTGATAACCTGCCTTATCTGACCCTACCCCCCTCAATATTAGTACTTATGTTAGTGTTATTTATTTCTACCAAATCACTAAAAAATACTTTTTGATCTTCTAAAAATGCAAGGAAATTGTTACAATTCTTAGTTAATTTGTCAAAATAAACTGTAATTTGTATTTGCGTTGCATGTGAAGTATTTGTTCAATTTCTTCCTTCACAATTAAGTTAATTGACTTGAAGTGCCTCTTTTTATTACGATTAACATGGCAAAGTCAATCAGTATGGATGGATAATTTGAGGTAAAGCCCTGCATCTCAACCCTCTTTAAAAGGGCTTTTAACTTTAAAAGGGCTTTTAACTTAATAAATTGCTTTTTGGAAGGAATAAAAGAGCCTGTTATACCTTTAAAAAATTAACTGGAAATTACTACAGTGGGATTCACAAGATTACCTGGGCAGGAACTATTTAATTAGTCGTCAGAGAGGCTCATTTACCTTAACGGGAAATATGTCATTATGTATTTTCTCGTCACAGCGCTAGTGTCTACGTTCTCGAAACAACAACGTTACATCACTTTCTGATGATCCCGCTTGAAACCCAGCTCCGGTCACATGGTACACCGATGTTTGTCTGTCAATTAAAGCCGAGTTTAGATGTTGTTGCTATGCCGTGCATGCAGTGCGCACCGACTCATGGCGAGAGTTTACTGATCCACACGATCATGCCACATTGAAGAGAGGAGCTATCACACACCCCAGGTCGTCTCGTGCGTTCTTGACCATTTTCATGAAACCGTGGCTTCGTGTTCCAATATGATTTCCCCGTGGGACCGACTGTACACGACGAGCTGCTGCCTTTGCTGTCATGTTCGGACAGGCACCATTATCCTTGGGATCTGGTACATGGTAAGCTTGCGGCTGCGTCCAGCCAGACAACTACAGTTGCGCAGGGTGGAATTTCTGTTTCGTGTCATCGTGTCATTCTATCATTTTTCCTTTAACCGACCGCCATAAGCATTTAATTGAAACGTGGCTTTAGAGTACAGGAATGTTAACACCACTTGTCATTTGGAGTAGTCCGCGGAGTTGAATGTCAGTTTTGGAATGACCGCTTTAAATGTCAAAGGCACCTGCTACTCCGGGCTATTCTCCCATTGCCTACTGTTGTCCATTGAGAAAACAGCAATTTTCCTACGAAATCAGGCAATTGTCCACACCTCTATTAAACGTAGCCTACCTATTTTCTTTATCTGCTGGGTGGTAATAGGTTGCCTAGGCTGTATTGTTACTAGGGATTGTTGGGTGTTTGCCCCATTACAAGAACATTTAACCTTTGAGGCCAGCAGATCTAGGATGAAATGATCTCAAGCAATGTGAATCTGTGGCTGATAGTTGGAATATGGGTGTTTAGTATGCCTGAAAAAGAAATATAGGCCTGGCTATAAAATAAACCTTACAGGCTGTTGGTAGTGTGCGCAATACGTGCTCAGTAGCCTATTAGTTCCACACAAGTTCCCTGATTAATCTTTTAGTGCCATGCAGTGAAGATATAATTTGATACCTCGTCTAATTGGCTCTGCAATGTAGAGGCTTTGTTAAAGAGAGAGATAGATTTTCCATTACAGACGTGATAATGGATACCCCTCTCATATTGTCATCAATGCAAAAGCTTTCTATCTCTGTGATATGTCAGCTTTGTTATCTTACATGGGCACCTGTCTGGTTGAGTGTAATTGTGCCCTTTGGCTATGAATTTGATTTGAGAAAACGGTCTGCTGTCTTGTCAGCTCTTGAGGCGTAAGAGATGGGGGAAGTGGTTATAGATTTCCAGAAATCCAGGCATCACATTTATTTCACTTCTTTTTAAGAATCTCAGAAGTGCTATTTTTGTTCATGTTACATTTTGTCAGGCATGATATTATTAATTCAGGGACCATGTATGTTCTCCCTCTCCTCTTGGAAATTCTTCCCCATCGATTGGGAGCAATCTTTCCGATTCAAGGCCCTACTGTACACCTCCCTGAATGCTTTGAAAAGATCCTATGAGGACTTTTCTGCTTCCTGACCTGAGTCGTTCCTTTAAGTCGACGACGGCTCCTAATGAACTATAGGCCACCGTGGCCTGTGAGATCTAATTCCTTAGGTGTAATCTAATCTTATTGGCAGGCTGTGCATGCAAACAAGGCTCCATGGGCACAGGCTGTGTTCCCTGCCAGATGTTGTGTGGAGCATTAGACGATTACTCGCCGCCTGTGGCCTGCGTGTATTTTAAGAGCGCCAAGGTGTGAGACAGAAGGTGGACCATATGTTTGTTTGTCGCCAGGAGTTTAGGTGCGCTTATCACACTGGTGATCAGATTAAAGGGTTTCTTGATCAATCGCTGCAGCATTGTCTTAACGATGCACAAATTACTCACAATGGTTCAAAAGTAACCTTTAACCTTTAGTATCCTTTAGGTCAAATTCCTAATTGCAGTGTTAATAGTTAAGTATGAAGTAGTTTTGCTTGACCAGACATAATATTCTGTTCTTGACAGTGAAGTTAGAAATATATGTATAGAGATATACTGTATAATTAATGGAGTATAGAATAATATATAATATATATAATATATATATATAATAGCATAATTAATAGAGTATAGAAATATATAATTGAAATCCTCCACATTATGATGATGGTGACGAAGAGTAGGAGGACAATGATGTTTTGTAGAGATGTTAGTGTGGTGAGTTCTGTTGTGTGTGTGTGTCCCTGCAGCTTATCAATGCAGTGGTACTGCTCATCCTTCTCACGGCGCTCAGCGACCCCGAGCACTACCACCTCACCAGCGCTGAGCTCGCCAACGACCTTGACGTCATGGATGATTCCCGTAAGTCTCTAACAAATCCCACCCACAGCCTCCAGGTTGCACACCCCCCACTTGTCACCTGTCACCTTTCACCTGCATCCTCTCACAGTTCAGGGAACTTAACAGGAAACAGAATAGTGTTTGACTATTAGACTTTGGAGTGGGGACATAATTTAACACGAAATCAGAAGACATTGTCATATATAAATATCGCCTACTTGATAAAATGATTGCATAAGTCATTTTTTTAACAGAAATTTGTAATTCCTGAAAAAAAAATGACTCAGGCGATTATTTTAGCAAGGTGACAATATTAATATACATTAACATGCATACTTGTATTTATTTTTACACTGTAAAAATAAATAATAATCAGAAATTATAATCCAATAATAATCTGAAATTATAATCTGAAATTATAATCTGAAATTATAATTAGAATGTGCTCTATACCTAAAGCGGACAAAAGTGAAACCGTAGATTAAGAGCGACTCTGGAAAAAGAAAAGGTCTCCGAGGAGTCTCATTATGGCTCAGCTGAGCTTTGTGGGAACCTGGAGGTGTCCAACAGCGGCACGGCACAATCTGCCAGTCAAGAATGCTGAGTTGAGGGGTGTGGGGGTTAGTTCTTCATGGCTGAGGTGGCCGTAGTGGCGCTGCCACCTCGCATTACCGCTGATGCTGCTGTCCCAGTTCTGTGCGGATTAGTCGGCCCTGTGATCCCCTGTCATTGGCTGAGGCCGACCCACGGCAGCCTGGGCTTCAGGTCATGGGCTTTTATTAAAGGCACCAAAGGTTTTGTAATGCACTAACTGCCCGTTTACAATGTGCTGCTCTACAGTGTTGCGTGGATGGGTAACGTGTTTTAAAAAAAAAAAAAAAAGCCAGAGGGGTGTCCCTTTTCCTCTTTTGTTTTCTTTTGTTTGTCTGCTGTCCTTCTTTTGTTCCAACAGCCATGTCACTGAACATTCTGCTGAGACAATCATGCCATGCTATGGCAAGCTCACATGCTGTTTCATGTATGGGAATGTGTGTGTGTGTATATATGTGTGTGTGTGTGTGTGTGTGTGTGTGTGTGTGTATGGGAATGTGTGTGTGTGTGTGTTGGCGTTGGCGTCGGAGCTGAAGCTGCATGCAGTGATACCAGTTTGGATCATTTACCACTTGACTGAGTTCCCCGACTCATCCTAAGTAGAGTTATTATCACTTCATTATTTCGCATCTTGCTATTCAACCGAGAGGAAAAGCGATTGCTTCAGTAGGCTGCCTTTCCTTACGGGGATGTTTAAATTTTGATGAGGTCAGGGACCTTATGGGGAGACATGCCACTAAGTGGATGACATTCAGCGGAGCTGGCCTCAGGCAATGTCAAACAAAGGCTAGAGTCACAGACCTTGGGCTTTCTTTCAAATCCAACATGGCATCACAAGTTAATGCATCTGCAGATGCAAAGAATGTTTTTGCAAAGAAGGTATTCAAGTCTTCTTTAGGGCTTCCAGAAAATGAAAAAAAAACAAATATGTAAATTAGCCTTTCAGTGTGTGTATGTGTTTGTGAGAGTGCGAATGTGTGTGTGTGTGCGTGTGTGTATGTGTACTGTATGTGTGTGTGCATTAGTTTGCAAGGGTGTTTGGGTGTTCCAATGACTCATGGGAATAGAGCACTTTGGCTATTTTGGGATTGATATTCCCCTCGCATCCATTCCCACAATCCACCTCCCGTGGCCCCAGCACTTAGCCTCCACAGAGGCGAGGGCCCGCTGGTTATGTAAGGCCCAAAACGCAGGCAGGACGGGAGGGGAACGCAGCTAGGGCCACAGTAGCTCATAGCATGCAACACAACCAGCTTTTTGTTAGCATCTTGGTAAAGAGTCTCTTTTGTCAAGGACCTCAGATTATGCTCTTAATCCCAATCCAATTCATGTTTTCCCTCCCGTCTCTTAACCTTTGACCCCTCCTGTGTGTTTCTCTCCATGCAGATATGTGCATCGCCTCCGCAATCTCCTTACTCATGATAATGATTGCTGGAATGGCCACCTATGGGGCGTATAAGGTAACTGTCAGCTAGCGCTCCAGCATATTGATTTGTAATATGGTCATTGTTTCACCAGGCTAGCTTCAGGCACTCGATGTAAACAAGTGAAGGACTGCCTTTTACCATATTACGACTACCTAAGGAGTAGCTCTGTCAGTCTTTCCCCTGAAATTAGCTCATGATTCTTTGGAAAAATATGTTTTGTTTATAAATGCCAAGCTATCAGTGTGCTAATGTGCTAATGTGCTAATGTGTTTGTGTCTCAAGCAACATGCAGCCTGGATCATCCCCTTCTTCTGCTACCAAGTCTTCGACTTTGCCCTCAACACCTTAGTAGCCGTTAGCATCATCGTCTATCCCAACACCATCCAGGATTACCTCCAACAACTGGTGAGTCAGTCAGGGTTCCAAAGCAGACTGGCTCCTCTATCAGACAGGCTAATTCCTTCGGAAGATGGATTCCCCATTATCCGTAGTCACACTTTTATAGCGTCATGTACGCCAAGTAATGAGATTATAAGTCGTCTCCCATGGAGTTTTTGTCGGTGATGAGAAAATTTACTATGTTAATATTTGATATTTATGACTGCAGTGAGATTGAAAGCGTTCAGTGAACAGGAATACTGGGGCTCCCAGGTTTTACCCTTTGTAGGGCTTTGAGTTGGTTCCCTTTCAGAGTTCTCCCGGAATGTTTGTAATGTTTCCATTCTCTCCTCTGCAGCCTGGCAACTTCCCCTACAAGGAGGAGATCATGGACATGAATGTGTGCCTCGTCTTCATCGTGCTCCTCTTCATCGGCTGCATCCTGGCCTTCAAGGTAACTCCATCTCCCCAGCAGGGGTAAGCAGGGGGCCAGAGTAGAGTTGTTGTGTTAATACTGTAAGTCTGCCCTAGACACTGCCTAGATAACATTACCCCTTGACTGAAGGATGAGTGCGACATCCACATACGATCATTTCCATGCTGCCAGTCAAGAGCTCTTTTGTTCCTCAAGCATGTCGGTCTGAATGGAGGCCGTCTGCTCTGCTGGGAGTGGATTAATTATAGCTCTGGCTGTCCCCTGGCTCACATGCCAGCGTAGGTTTGTGTCTAACCTAAGACACACTTACCCTTAACGGGGAGAGGATCTGGGGCAGGGCTGCTGGACCCTTGCCAGGTCAGAGCCAGAGCCAGATCCGTTTCAGAATCGCCCTACTATCTGGGACTCCAGTTGACACAGGCACGACACGCACCCAGTGTGAGACGTCAGAAAGGAACAACCTTCAGTCAGGGAGATGCGTGCTTCCTGGCTTCCCTATTTGGGTGGAGGTAAACCTACTTAGCAGACGCCTTTGTCCAGAGCGACTTACAAAAGTCATGTAGTCGTGTAATAGCATAATGGCGTCTCCCCGGTGAGTCCCATAGGGCAGCTCTGCTGGCATGCTCCAGGCTCCAGCACTTTAAATCCCACTTTAAAGGCAATAGAGGGACCCATTCATGTGGGGCTTTGAGGGTGTTGCCATTGGCCCCAAGGGGTCAGGGTGCTGTCACATTACTCGTGACACATGGCCGCGGCGATTGGGCGCTTTGCCCTTTTTCGATCTGCATGCTTCTCCGTGCTCGGTTAACAGTCCTTAACCTGACCACTGTGCTGCTGTCACATCAAAGCTCTGTGCTAACAAAGACAACTTAGTTCAAGGCAAGTCAGCCGAGAGAAGGAGGAAGGTGTGATGGGGGATTATATAGTCGGGACTGGGAGAGGGTCAGGAACAGTTCCTGGAGAGGTTTCAGGGAGAAGGTAAAGGATTGGTAAATGTTTCAGCTGTGATTGAGGCTAAATAATTCTTGGCCTTGATGCTTGGACACGGGTCTACATGATATGCAGATTGTTGTTATTATTCAAACAGATTACACAAATTATATGACTTGATCATAGTGATAACATAACATAATGTAATCAGTAAATAGCAAAGAGAAACTTGTATTATGGATATTGAAGAGGAATGGAGACTGTTGGCAACCCTAATGCCTAATAGATTGTTGCAAAGCCACGTACACGCTTTTCAGAGGCACCCCCTTACATAACCGATGCTTTGATGCATCCGTCGCTGGTTAGTGCAAATGAGGACATGACTTCAGCACCAAGTTGGTTAGATTTTAAAAAATATAGTTACACTGCAGAGCTACACTGTTTAAAATCTAAAAAGTTTGACATCTACAGTTGGTTTAAGCAAAATTCTATCTGGCAGATAAAGAGTCATTGGACAACCTTGGTGAAGGAGGATCATTCCCTAAAAGCTGTTTCCAGGTATCGGGTAGCGGCGCGTCAATTAGCGACCGCCGTATTTGTTTCACCGCACGTACTCTGGCAATTACGGCAGAATGGGCCATTGTGATGTAAAGTGTGATCAAATACGTTAATAACCAATAATGACGGCGTCGACAAATGGGGCTACTGTTGCGTCGTCCTGGAAAGGCCGGTCAGATGGTGATGTGGCCAGATGAGACGGTTGAAGTTGTTCCACCGGAGTGGGATTTCCTTTGGGCTCTTTTGTGTGGGATCTGGCCATTTCTAACAGATGGTGTTGTGTTTGGCTCCGACCTGCGATCCGCTCCTGGAAAAGCGATGATTCCGAGATGTTGTCGGGAGATGTTGTAAGTTTGACCGCCTGCTGCATGCTTGTTTCTCGGCTGAGTGTAAGCAAGGCATGCCTCCCCAGGCAAGTGACTCATCGGAGTTCTGTGGGTTTGATTCAGTGCTGCCTGTCTGCCACGTTGCCGTTGTTGTTGACAGATGACGGCGCTTTTAGATCCCTGCCAAGCAGCATTGTCTCTCTGTCTGTCTTTATTTCTGAAATTCTGCTCCGGCGTTTCTGCGCAGCTAAAGCTTGCGCTCACATGAACATGTGCATCTGGCTCTAGCTGCAGCCCTTGGCTCTCTCTGAAAAGGCCTTTGAGTCTCTCCACTCAGGCTGGCGCTCTGTCAGCTCAGGGGGGCCTAGAGATCGGCGCTCCAAGGGCAGAGCTCCCGTGTGCCTTTGTGGGATGCTGAGTTAGTCGTCTTCAATACTTCCTGACTTCTTATGTCCTTTCCTTATGCAATTCTCTCCTTTGCTTTCTCCCTCTTTCTTTCTCTCTCTCTGTTTTTTCTCTCTCTTTTTCTTACATGCACACACTGATCGCTGTTTCCTCTCCCCAGGCTTACCTGATCGCCTGCGTGTGGAACTGCTACAGATACGTGAGTGGACAGGGCACCACAGACGTGCTAGTGTATGTCACCACCAATGACACAACGGTGAGTACCTGACTGAGAAATCTGAATTTCGTTGAGCTGCCTTCCAGCTTCTGGACGACTCATTTGCTTTCTCTGGCTTCACTGCCTGAAACACCTCAGAAGATGTTGTTAGTGTTTTTTTTTGTGTGTGTGTGGATTTTTTAATCCTCTGATCTGACAGTGGTCACTGAAGTGAGTTTAGTGCACAGACATCTTCATTGCCTCAACTCAGCTCACATTTCATCTTAGGCAGAACGGGTCTTTCAGGGCCGTTCTAGAACATTTCCAACTGAGCGCAAACTAGTGTGTTTAACATTGTTTGGGTCGATGAGCAGATACAGCGAAGAAAGCAGCCAAATATGACCTTATCTGTGGAGAACAGGGAATATAAAAGCCAGTGAAGCCCAAGGAAGTCAACCATAAGATTTTCAAATTAACTTGTAGTATTGAGGAGGATGAATTAAAGTTTAAGTCTCTACAAGGACTTTTACAAGACTCCCTATACCATTTGTCAATAGAGATCACTGATTTTGGATCAGGTGGCAGTTTACAGCTCAATAAAGTCTTAAAACCTCTTGGCTTACATTTTAATAAAAACTTTACGTTTTTTTCTCGAGTCAGGAGTACTCATGTGTGTTGTGCTTGTCCAAACACAATACTGGCACCAGAGAGGGAACAGGCGAAAATGTGCCTCCCAGGATCCAGGCCTGGGGCCCCCCAGACCGGGCCGTACACGTGAAAGCCGCCCGCCGCCCACCACCCCCTTCCAGAACATTCCAGCAGCAAAGCCCCAATGCTGGAGGAGGAAGGAAATATAAAATGGGGGCTTAGGCGTCCAGAGCTTAAATGCAGGGATGGAGCTCCATGCTGGCAAAGCCATTAGCACGGACACTAAACAGCCATTGCACTCCGTCAGGAGGTTCATCTACCGGTGTCCTCTTGCTCCGTCTGGGACTCGCCGGGCCTGTGATCGGCTCCTGCCTGCGTCACTGTCAGAGCGCGTTAGACTGGAGCCAGCCGAGGAGGAGTAACTCGAGGTGGAAATAGGTGTGGAGATAGTGAGCAGTAGTGAGGGGGAAGTTCTCTCTCTCTCTCTCTCTGTTTCTGTTTTCTCTATCAGGTACAGCTCAATCTCAATTCCAGCTCAGGAGACTTAGGCAGCCCCAGCTAGCACAACAATGCTACTATTATGCATGAGTGGTCGCTGAGGTGCTGTCAAAGCACAGAGCTACGAAAATGACTTATGAGCGGTCAATAGTTGAGATCCGAGAGGCACTGCACATAATATGTGGACCACACCGATGTCGGAGAGACCGGCACACGTGGGGCATCTCGATGGCGCTCGTGTGTCCTGCTGTGGTCAGCGTAATTTGACATGTGGATGTTGGGATGGATTCCCACAGTAGAGCAAGACACATGTAGAGGACTATTCTGTTAATCTGTTGTTTCTGTCTATATGTGATGTTCTTTTCCACACCATTTGACATTAGATGAGCTTTGAGTAATTGAATGGACACGTGGCTAGACAGCCACAGGTATGCATCACTGATATGTCACTGAGTGTAGCAGCTGGTCTGAGATCAGTCTCAGTGCCAGATGCTTCTTCCATATCCAGAGCACTTCAAATGTCAGATCTAGTATTCAGCGCAGTGCTTTATGCGTGCAGGAGGAAGAAGAGGCCCTTGATACTGACTGGGCCTGTCTTTATATCAAACCATTGTGTAATTTATCCCCTCTCTATACCATTTGACACTTTTCTGCCTTTCATCATTTTTATTTACAACATTGGTGCCTGTGGCATAGTGCAGACCCAGCACCGAGATGATCCCCACTGGGGAGAGCAGCCTACCGATCTGGGCCCCCCCTTCTGGGTCTCGCTCCAGCACTGGGAAGGGGCTGGTGATTAATGGACCGCTCTTTGGTTCAGCAGAGTGCCTGTCAGCGGAGGTGGATTAACTTTTCCTTTTTACTCAATCATGTCTAAATAACGTTTGAGGATTGTATTTACGAGTCAAAAGCAATCTGTTTCTTTATCCATATCTTTGGATTCTTTGTAGTCGTGATAAAAAAAACAAACTCTTTTGGGAAAGAAATAGTCACGGATATGACTGTAGGCGATGATGTGTGTTTTTGTTTTGTGATGTTATGTTTTGCTGTTGCCCGTGATGGGTAAACCAGTCGCAGAGATTGTTGAATCTTCAGCGTAGGTCACTGTAAGTCAAACCCGCTGCTAGAGCGAGCAGCTCTCGCTGTGTCTTCTCCGTCCTTGCTGCGTTTGGCAATTAATGGCTCCCGGTAGGGGATGTGTAAACACGTCAGCTGATGGAGGGAGGCCACCCTTCTCCACCCTTCACGCAACCACTCCTTCCAAATGAAATGTTTTAGATAATTAAAAGGTTTAACAAGTAAGCGTGAAAAAAAAAAACTTTCAAAGGTTAAATCGTCCTCGACTACAATTTTCACAGGCTTGCTAAAGAATCTCCAGAGCTGTGTTACATTCTAGAAGAATCAGTTGCTTGCCTCCTGCCTTTGAACTGTGCTTTAGGGCGAAACGTCTTTTACGCTGTCTGTAAGGTTGACTCATGCTTTGATCAGACACAATCCGGTCTCTGCTGCGTATCGGCGTGTCTCTGGACATCTCTAATCCCTTAACAGCTTACATTCGCGTTGAGCCTGGCTGGGAAGGCTAAGGGCTGAGGCTAACGCTAAGGGCTGCTTTGTGTTGGTGTGTGTGTGTGTGTGTGAGTGATTGTGTGAGTGTGTTTGACAGAGACTGCTTAGCCGTGTCAGGAATCATTGGCGGTGTCCTCTGACCCCGGCTGTTGAGAGGCGAACAGATGGCCATTTCTGAGACCACAGGGCCTGATTGTTTTTCGGCTGGGCTGGGCAGGGCTACGGTACTCTGCCGCAGAAGCTAACGGCCTCAGAACAAGCTGCTGCATGCAGCCACTACCGTACAGGGAGCAAGAGGAAAAACCTGGACTGCTTGTAAAATAGATAGACTGTATGCTGATGCTCCCAAAAACACACTCCTACATGTTTATTAGAATATTCAGAGAGATTTGTCTGTGCAAGCGCCCACACACACACACAGACACACACACACACACACACACACACACACACACACACATACGCACACACGCACAGAGGGCTTGTCATGCTGTGCTCTATTTGGAGAGGGCCCCATGAGTGCGCACCCTTGCACTTCCAGATATGCTCCATTGCTCCATTCGGGCTCATTTGTTTAGTTGCTTTGCCTGCCGTTTGGGACGGCTGCTCAGAGATAAAGGGCTTACGATGGGACATACATACGTGACTGTCTGCCACAGATCGTTTTTATTTATTTATTTGTATTATTTTTTTGTTCGGGTAAAAAGATTACGATAACGCGGTGGCGCTGCTGTCACCTCTCCTCCACCCACTCCCGCCCACCCCTGCGCCGCCCCCCTCCACCCAACGAGCGCCAGCGGTTACATCATGAGCTTTGCGAGACACTAGAAATCCTCTTGCCGGGCTCATGATGCCACGTTGGCACGTCCTGGCGGAGGCGTGGACACTTTCACAGAATTGTGCCACGCAATGTTTGTTTTCTGTCACATTACAGCACAGCGTGTTCAAAGCAGTGATTCAAGTGGACAGCATCATATGGAACAACATTAGCTGTTCTGCTCTGCTGTACATTGTGTGATGATGATGATGATGATGATGATGCCAGCCAGCCAGCGTCTTTGCAATTGAATCCCAGTGTAATCCCATCGTTTCCCCATGCTTGTTGTTATACGGACGTATTTTCTGATGATGTCTTCATTTGTTGATTGACAGGTCCTGCTGCCTCCCTACGATGACTCCATGGGCGTCCCACCTAAGCACAACCCCCCGCCCTACGTGTCGGCCTGAGCAGCCCAGCTCCTGCAACTGGACCTCAGTGTTCCTGTAGCTTACTTGGCATTCCATTCCATTGGATTTCACCTACTGTACCGGAGTTGGGCTTCAAGCCACTGATATGAGTGATCTTACTCACCTTCCAGAACCATCTCAGGCTGCTGCCTTCCTAGCCATCTCCACCTAGCTTTCTAGCAATCTTTTTTCTGGGTTGCGTCTGGCTCGAATGGCTTGACTTGTCTCTTATTATTATTATTATTATTATAATAATAATGATTATTATTTATAATATTTGGTTCTAGTATTTATCTGGCAAGCCTGTAAACTAAGCCTCCAAACTCCACCAGCCATGTGTCTAGAGGCAGCCCAGTCCCCTTTGAAACCTCTTAAGGCTCTCCCTCTCCAGAGTTAGGATGGTGTCTTCATGTCTACGTGGGGGACTGTGGTACTTAGATAGGGTTTCAGCCCCCAGTCTGTCTCGGTGCTCTCTGTACGGAGATGAAATTCAGATGAATAGGTGAGCGTACAGTAGTTTTATGTTGGTGTGTTTTGTTTGTTTGTTTGTTTGTTTGTTTGTAGCTATTTTTTAAACTTTTTTAAGCATGTGCTGGGTGACATAATGAGAAGAGATCCAAAGAGTCCTGTAATCAGTACAGAGAAGCTGAATCATTACCATATTCCTCATGGTTTTTCTGTTTCTGATTAGTCTTTCCATTATTGTGACATTTTATTGGGCAATAACGTTTGATTTGTTGGTGTAAATCTCATGTGTGTTGCACTTTAGAAACGATGCCTAGAAACATTGGCACATCTGATGTATGTGAAAAATCCCAAAGATTTGCACTGTTCCTGTAATCTCTTTTAAAACTGTTCTTATACAGTATTTTATTTCCCAATACCCCTGTACTGTACTCACATACTTTTGGATGATTTCCCATGAAGGACAAACGTGTGGTTATATTCTGAATTAATACTTGTGTTAACACAGTAGAATAGAGATTAGCACACAGTGTACATAAAACACAATAGCATTTTGGTGCTGTTTGTTTTTTTTTCTCTCAGAGGCATTGTGGTTTCAAAGGAATTTCATTTATTATACCACATCCACAGTCTCTCTTTGATTTAGCAATAGCAGAATTCACAAAAAAACCCTGATACATTGGCCTGCAGGTTGTTGTTTTCTTGTATTGGGCTCTGCAAAAAGTTAGCAAACCAAAACTCATACAACTTTAACCAAATTTGAGTATTTCCCACAGCAATAGGCAACAAAGCAAGAAGAAATCTTGGTGGGATCACAACCTCCTGCAAGAAGGAATTTTCACTGTTATTTTTGAAACTATTATTTTACTATTATTTTTGAAAATTTAAGTCACAAGATCATGGGACTGATCCCATAACAGGCATAACAGGCAATTCGATCAAATATGGATCTTGGAAAAGGAGGCCTCATCACCCTCTTAAGTGAATCTGTGTGCTTCCCATAGCTGTGACTAGCAGTAGCTCCCGGTACTGTTTAAGATACTTATAAACGGGATGATTCCTAACAGGCTCTAGGTGAACACATCCAGCTCTGTGTGTGTGATGTCTAAGTGAGTGTCCTGTCACTGCAAAAGGTCACCAGTGCATTTGTGTACATGTATTCATAGAGTATTTTTGATATTTGAATTATTAATTAAATACAGGACAACATTAGTTCATTATTTGAAGATTCTGTGAACTGAACTATTCTGATGAAAAAACAATATATAGCCTATATAAAAATATCCACACAAAAAAGGAAAGTGTGACGTGCTTTTCCGTGGAGTTACAAAACATTCAACTTTTCTACAGTCCCCAGTATAATCGAACCAATACCGACATACGCAACTTGGCTCGTGTATCACATATTTTTTCTAACCATTGTGAAAGTCGATTTGACAAAAGAGTTTATTTGTAGCAATAAAATGAAAAAATAAAGAGAAATGTCTACCAAATCTGTTTATGTCTAATCAATGCATATGGTTGGTGATTGAGGAACAAGCTAAGATTGTTAGGAATCAATCAATTAAATTTAATACTAATTGTAACTTTATACTGTATGCTGCTGTATGTTCTTCTGAAGGCCGATTCTATTGTCTTGTATAAAATATAAGATTTTCAAAAACATTATTAAAAAACTCAAAAACCTCCTTTTCAGTGTTAGCAGTGTTCCAGTGTAGTCTTAGCAGTGTTGCAACAATATTGTGTAGTTGGTGTTTATTTATTGTTTATTTATTTTTTTCTGATGAAGCAGATTGGTGATACCAGTGATGGAGATAATTGATCAGTTGATGTGTGAAGAGCTAGGCCTGCAGAACAGCATGCAAACATTTTCATTTCTACCTGATGAATGGTGCATGTCTATACCTTCAGGACACCTGACCTCAATGCAAAGGACTCCATTATTCCTGTCTGTGCCCTGACACATACCTGCCCCAGTCAGTCCTCACGTTAAACCCCAGTGGGCAAGTATCGGGCAAGAGGGCTCATAAGGTGCACTTTGTAGAACAGGTATTCATTCTCACGGTGATTGGGCTTGACTACATCAGGCACAAAACCCTTTTCCAATCTTTCCTCTCCTCTACCATTACCTCTGGAAGGTCAGACAGTGGCGTACATTCAGGGCGAACACTTGGCATTCATGTAGGACTACTCCCACAAGGGGACCTGACAACTCAATGACTTAAGAAGAATAAATTCCACTTGGTGTATATGAGGACACTTTTGTAATGTTTTCTGAGCAGAAACTTAAGATGGTGAGTTTTGTGATTGTTCCACAACTTTTGTTTGTTATTAGCATATGCAAAACCAAATTATGAAATCTTTTTGGAAACGTTATTTTTCTCTTATGTATTTGGAAGACTAGCCTGTGTTATTGGACCAATCAAAGCTACCAATTATTCTTGGAGGTTTCACAATTCCACAGGCTGTTACAGATTATGAAAATTCATATGCAGGACAAAACATTTTGAGGAGCTGTACTCAATGTTGATGTAAAAATGAGTGATGGCAGGTAGTCGTTCAGTTTGATGTGTCACGGCACTATTTCAGGCGTAACCAGGATTCGGGGAGTCCACAGAAGGCGAGAGGGAGAAAAAACTTTCAATGCGTCCGGTGGGAGGCAGAGAACATCTGTGCGTGTGTCCGACTAGGAGACTTCGTGTTTTCCTCTCGTCTTGCACAGGTTGAATAGGACTTACAGAGAGCAATTTGCGCGCCCTTCACTAAACTCTTTTTTGACAAAGTCAAAGTCATCTTTTCAACTGAGGTAAGTGGCATTATTTTTTAACTTTTGTGCAGGATAAAGTTTTATGGCTTCTGTTGACAACTGAGCATTCTTTTTTTTTTTTTTTTTTTTTTTTTAGAAAAGACTGAAATCCATGAAAAAAACTAACTTGCAACCAACTACTAGACTACTCTGTGTCTTCGAATAAACGCAAGAGACGCAGTGTGGTTTGGCATGGTAATAGACAGGCTTCTCCTCCCGTGACATAATGAAAAGTCATTAGGACGGTTGTGTGTTTACAAAATATTCCTCTCCTTGAATCATTACCGACATTATACTGTGGAGTTATACTTTAGAAGAAATATTTCAAATTAGTAGGCCTAGAAATTACAGTTGACTACAGTGTATTTCTGACAAAAAATTCTAGGCTATTTGTTTATTAGCATAATTATATTACTAAATTGCGGTCAAACATCACATTTGCCGTCCTATTATGAATATCAATTTGAAATTCAGAGTCTCCAGCAGGAGTTTTAACATTTCTGAGACATTTCACACATTTGCACTTTTGTTAAGTGTGTGAGACATCTGTAACTCAGGGTCTTGTGAGCACCTGCTAGAATACTTGTCTGTTATTGTGCAGCTTATAGGACACTGACTTGTCAACTCAGACAGACATTCCTTGAATAACATACAAAACAACAGATAATATTGCAACTGTTCAGAAGGTTCCGTTCCCTCTTTTATTTTATTGTAACAATTAAGATTTTCTGACATGAGTGTATTTATAACAGTTTCAAGTTCAGATGTCTTTGTGTGGTTCCTGAATGCCCCTAGCATAATATATACTGTGTGCATGCCTGTGGTTATTGCATAGTTATTGCTGTGCTCTTATTTGCCTCCCTCAGTGGCCCTCTCATCACCTGGCTG
Source organism: Sardinella tawilis (assembly GCA_030264315.1). Taxonomy (NCBI): domain Eukaryota; kingdom Metazoa; phylum Chordata; class Actinopteri; order Clupeiformes; family Clupeidae; genus Sardinella; species Sardinella tawilis. The sequence continues at coordinate 14,581,896 of JASCQY010000010.1, forward strand.
ACATGAGGCCAGTGGTCCTTGGCCTCCTCTGCCTGCTGGCCTGTCCTGGGGCCTGTGCACAGGGCCGCCAGAGGCAGCGCCTGCGCCCACTCTCCTCCAGAGGCCAGCAGGACGCCAGCCTGCAGACCAACTCACTGGGTAAGAAATCAGACACTCAAGTCAACTACAGGGGTGGGGAATAATGGAATGGCTGGACTGTGTCCATGCATGTTTGGTGTGTGTGTGTTGTGTGTGTGATGTGTAGTGTGTGTGTGTGTGTGTAGGAGGTTAGGGGTTGGGGTAGGGGTCAGAGGGTGGGGGTTGTGGGTTTGTGTTTCACATCCACCTGAGGGATTTGCTAGTGTGTGTTTCCTCTGATAGAGATGATCAAGTCCTCAGTGTTGACAGAGTTCTATATCCCTGGCAATGGAGAAGTGTGCCAAGGCTTAATGTATTCACTTCAGAGACAGTTCTCTTTATGCGTGTGCCAAGTCCCACGGTGGCTACCGGACAGCATAATACTTGCATTATGGAAAACTGCCTTCCTAAAGCTTACTGCAGCCGTACACTGTATTTAATAGCAGACAGAAGCCACTAAACTCAGCATCCAGCCCTATGTTACATACCACTGACTTACACCAGTGATAACAGAAGCTTACATTACAGTAGACCAACACATGGTATCATTTGATGTTTTGAAACACAAATTCATTGGGTTGAATGGTGGGAATTTTCCTGCAGAAGAATCATGTCGGTTGTTGAAGGCAGCTATGTGGAATCTTAGATAATGAAGCTCCTATTTCATTGTTTTTTTTTTTTTATTCCAGAGACCCAGTGCAAAGGGAAGCCCCTGGACTTCGTCTTTGTCATCGACAGCTCCCGCAGCGTGCGCCCGGACGACTACGAGAAGGTGAAGACGTTCATCCTGAACGTGCTCAGCGTTCTCGACGTGGGCACGGACGCCACGCGCGTGGGCCTGCTGCAGTACGGCAGCGTGGTTCAGAGCGAGTTCTCCCTCAACGCCTACGGCCGGCGGGCCGACGTGGAGAGCGCGGTGCGTGGCATGACCCACCTGGCATCGGGCACCATGACGGGGCTGGCGCTGCGCTACACCACCGAGGAGGCCTTCTCCGAGGAGCAGGGCGCCCGGCCCAAGGCCATGCAGGTGCCGCGCGTGGCTATGGTGGTGACGGACGGGCGGCCGCAGGACACGGTGGAGGAGGCGGCGGCCGAGGCGCGGCAGGCGGGCATCGAGATCTTCGCCGTGGGCGTGGGCAGGGTGGACATGGCAACGCTGAGGGCGATTGGAAGCGAGCCTCACTCAGAGCACGTCTTCCTGGTGGCCAATTTCAGCCAGATTGAAACGCTCACTTCGGTGTTCCAGGACAAGCTCTGTGCAGGTCAGATGAGACTTCAATCATTTCAGAATTTCTTTGAATCATTTCAGTGTTTATAGCACTGTGTTATTTACAGTGTCTGGGGCAGAAGTTACCACTAAGACACTACTGTTTCTGTTTGTAATCCATACAAAATGTGTGTTTGTGTGTGTCTGCATGGCATCTTTGTTTCCTTCTGTTTGTGTGCCTGTGTGTGTGTGCGTGTGTGTGTGTGTGTGTGTGTGTGTGCGCGTGTGCGTGTGTGTGCGGTTTTATGTGTATGTGTCGCCGGTCCAGATCTGTGTTTGGTGGTGGACCACCAGTGTGAGCACATCTGTGTCAGTGCGCCCACCTCCTACATGTGCAAGTGCAGGAAGGGCCACATCCTGAACCCCGATGGCAAAACGTGCCGTGGTGAGTGCTGACTCCAGATCAGAGCTAAATCAAAGCCTACAGTAAGTCACACTGCGAGTGTAATTCCATGTGTGCTTTGGGGAAGGAAAGCCTGAATTCCACCCAAGTAGTAGGAGTAGAAGACCCTTAAAACAGCTGCTTGATATAAGAGCCATCTTTTCCATTACGGGCCCACAGAACTGCACTTTTATTACAATAGGATGGAATAGCCAGCTGGCAATGTTTACGATTTTATGGTTTTTAATTTAACTGTTTTTACATCCCCCTGATACAATAAATTTCAATTTCAGATTATTTCATATTTACTCACCTAGTTCTCCGGAACCGTTAGAGCTGCCATTTTCAATTATGAGAAAATGTGATGTATAAATCAATGGACTTGAAATAAAATGGAGGGGATGGAGATGCTCCTGATATGCATTCATTGTATTTAGCAGACTCTTTTGCCCAAAGTGACGGGCAAAGTATAAATACTACATTTGACAAGTTGATAATGCTAAAAAGTTGATAATGCTAAAAAGCCAATAATAACATAAAATAGGCTTGGCAAAAATCCTAATTGAAGCCAAATAATAGGCTAAGCATACTGTGGCATTTGATATTAGCGGTTGTTTTGTTGTCATCAAGTGTAACCCTTTGCTGTTGACCTGTGTCAGAGGAGGACACCTGTGCTGAGGTGGATCACGGCTGCCAGCACATCTGTGCCAATCTGCCTGAGGGGTACGAGTGCCGATGTCGAGAGGGCTATGAGCTCGATGAGGACGGGAAGACATGTCGCAGTGAGACTCCTCTTTTATTACACTGGCTTCCATATGCTTGTGTTTGGGTTTATGGGTTCCTTGCACATGCTTTTATCTAAAGCAAATACAGTATATTACAGATAATGTATTGACGATAAATAAATAAATACTCTACATGCATAGATATTCATACACTCTACTCTTATTTCCTTTGGGGTTCTTTTTGAGTCGATTGCATTGCCGTTTCTCAAGAGTGGATATAAACCTGCGTTGGTAGTGATGGCAGATACTGTGTGTGCTTCAAGGTGTCAAGTTAAGTGCCTTTCCACGTTCTCCCCAATGACCCATGAAGTGTAAATAATATATAAGGTTGGGGGGAATTTGAGCTCTAGACAGTTAATATCTTTACAATTCCACACTTACATTTTGACAGAGTGTTAAAAACGTAGGAAATTGTACGCCTGTCAGTTTAACCATAGGTTTTAGTCATTAGCCAGACTGACGAAATCTAATATTTTAGCCACCATTTCAAATAAATCTTCTTTATTAATTTGGGATTTAGCGCTGCACACCTGTTCAAGATGTTTTTCCTGTTTCCAGCTCTTTGTTATTTGCTGCGCTCTTGCAGATTTGTCATAGAAACAGGTCTGTGTGTACCGCTCTGTCAGGTATACCTGGAAGCATGTCAGTGTAGTAACTAAGGTCAGTGGTTTTGCAATCAGTCAACATCAAAAAGACAACAGCAATCAAATGAGACGTTTGAAGATAAAAAGCAAAACAAAATTGTATATGTGGCGTGAGTAACGATTACCAACTCCTCAGCAACATGTCGTAACCTTTTACAGAAATTGATTTCTGTGACCTGGGGAACCATGGCTGTGAGCACGACTGCGTCAGTACCTCCGACTCGTACATGTGCAGATGCAAGAAGGGCTACATCCTCAACCTGGATGGCAAGACCTGCAGCAGTAAGTATCCACCTAATCGGGCTGCACTGCACTTTGATCTTATATGATCTTAAATGATCTTATATCCCAGTGAATTTCACAAATATTATGCAGGTAAATCTAGATAAATTCACACACTCAATTTGGGGCAAAGAACAGTTCCAGTGGGCGATAGCCACCCACCCAGTGATCACCCAAATGAATTAGCTGGTGCACTGCACATGACAGGACTGAAAGTGTGATGCTATAAGCTCCATAAGGTCCCTATAAGATTGCTGGCTCCCAGTTGAAAGAGCCGCAATGCTGCAATGAGATCATCCATACTCTTCCTGCATCCTTGGCTCAGGCTGTGCTTGCTGTGCGCTGGGCTGAGTTCTGAGTGGGGTTGAAACTACAGCTGGCCTCTCTCTGGGCCTCTCTGCTCTGCCTACTCTTTGGCACCGAGACCGGAGCCTGGCGTGGCCTGATCCAGATCCACCTGGCTAGCATGGAGTCACTCTTTCCTCCCAGCTCTCTCTCTCCCCCCCACACACACACACGCACACACACACACACACACTCATGGAACCTGGAACTCGGCATCTCAGCCCCCACTGAGGGGAAGGGGTGTCAGGTTATGATCTGCACTCTGCTGACCAGAATAGGTCTTTCTGGAAGACAGGCAGACACCAGTATTCCCTCAGTACAGATAGTGATGAAGAATGCTTAGGCTATATGTCAGCTCTGTCAGCTCTGCTACTGTTGTCAAGATGCATTTGCTTTTCACTTGTTCCATCATGAATGGAATACGAATCTTGTATAAATGTCACAGATTTTCTCTTGGGTCTAGTAGAACACTGACAAACACATGGATTCTGTTTGAAGTATAGTAGCATTGCAGAGAAGATGAAAGTGTTAGTTGTAGAAATCTTTCCTACCTAAAAGAATATGTGCCGTCCATTTAATATTCACAGAGGGAGTAGCCCATGTATTTTCCTAACATATCTCACTGTTATGTCTTCAGAAATCGACCACTGTGCTCAGGGTGATCATGGTTGTGAACATGAGTGTGTCAACACAGACGACTCATTTGTGTGTCGCTGTCGCCAAGGCTACACACTGAGACCAGATGGCAAAAGCTGCAAAAGTAAGTTTGCCTCTCACTGGCTGTAGATTTTGATTGCACCACCTCAGGTTTCAAATTAGAACTGCTGCCACTCTTGGGTTGATATTTGAGGAGTGGACAAACTTGTACATTTTCGTAAATGAATAAACTTTTTTGGAGAATGTGTTTTTAGGTGACATGTGGCATGCTTGACTTACTTTTTTTCTGTTTGCTACCCAGAAATTGACCACTGTGCGAAGGGAGATCATGGTTGTGGGCATGAGTGTGTCAACACAGAAGACTCATTTGTGTGTCGCTGTCGCCAAGGCCACACACTCAGACCTGATGGCAAAACTTGCAAAAGTAAGACAAATTAACATTGTAAGACGAGGCGTACTGTAGTGAAATTGGTACCTGTGATCTTTTTGGAGTGACGGTTCTAAAATCTAAAAATCTAAAAATGTCTGTACAGGATGACCTGAAACATGCCTCTATTCTGATTGTTTCTCCCTGCAGAGATCGACCACTGTGCTCGGGGTGATCACGGTTGTGAGCACGAGTGTGTCAACACAGACGACTCTTTTGTGTGTCGCTGTCGCCAAGGCTACACACTGAGACCAGATGGCAAAACCTGCAAAAGTAAGCTCGTGCTTTACTGATCCATTTCAAATGGAAGCATAAAAAATAGCTTTCCCCCTAGATCTGGATGTTTGTTAAAAAATACTCTATATATGTCTATATCATAATCTATGATCTATAATTGTTTACTTTTCAAGTCTCAGCTATTTTGATGCTGTATGTGAAATAATTATGCACTGTGTCTGTCTCTCTGTCTGTCTGTATCTGTCAGTAATGTTCTGTCAGTAAATATGTCAGTAATTGAGTGGTGCTATACTGTAGCACAGAGAGCCCCAGTGCTGGAAGTGATGCTGCCCTGAGGGCATATTCTCTCCCAGCCTCCTGTCATGGCCTTTTATTTTCCTACTGCTGTTTGTGTTATGTAATTTGTGAATGGAAGTCATGGCCGCTTTTAATCCCTGTCCTCATGACAGAGAGAGTTTTTTTTTTCTCTCGGATTAAATGGAATATATGGACCATCTAGCGCCAACCAAGCAGAGAGCACTGTGCCCCACCACCACCCACATACTGTAGACACACACACACACACACACACACACACACACACACACACACACCAAGGGCAAGTCATGTTTACATTCCTCTTTAAATAATGCATGACTTGTGCCAGAAGGGGTTGATGTGGCTAAAGTGTCTTGGTGGCAGATCTATCTACATAGACATGTCAGACTGCATAGAGATCAATCGATTTCACTTATTGATTTTCCTAATTGACTGTGTCCCGATATAACTGCACAGCATTGGCACTCCCATTCAGACATTCTACCCTAACGAACAATATTTTGTATTGGTGAATATCATCATACTATTTCTAGGGGATTTGTAGACTAAAAATGACACCGCACACACTCTTTTATAGTTCTGAATTATTTTGTCTATTGTGTTAACTTGTACCATTGTAACAAGTATGTTATTTGAACAGTACTAAGAAGTTACATAGCATCTTTTCTGGAAGTCATTTTGCACAGCAGGCCTGTGGTTTAAAAACAAAGAGTTTGTTTGTTATCCGTTCATTGACGTAATGTTTACCTGAGACGTCACTGCTGTTGCCTTTGTGAAGGGGTCAGTCTCAGGACTCCTCCTTCAGAGTGGACGGTCCGCTGCACAGATTCTGTCAGGCTTTCATAACAGCACAGATGCCTAATGCCTGTGACAGCAGGTGCACAGGGACCTGGCCTTCACCCTTGGGCAGAGTTATGGCCATGGCCTTGAGATTATTTTCTTCGCTGGAGACCAGTTGTGGATACCGTTTGTCTTCTGGACATGAATCCAGTCAAAGGAGTTGCTAATTAGCCATATTAATTAAGTGTGACACATAGGCAGCAAAGGAACTTAAGGATCCATCAGTGCTATATATGACACTGAAATTTGTCTGTTTGAATGAAAGTTCAATTAGTTTTTTCCTTCTTTACATAAGACTTATAGAAGAGTCTTAATCCTGCTGACTGTCCTACAGTTTCCTGTTGTATGTATTGTTGTTCTCATGAGCAGGCCTGGACATCTGTCAGACAGTGGAGCATGGCTGTGAGCATCAGTGTGTGGGCACAGCTGGGGCGGACTCTTACGTGTGCATCTGCTCCGAGGGCTACACACTGGCCGCGGACGGCAAGAGCTGCACAAGTATGAGCTCATCTCATCTCATCTCATGTTTGTGTGTGGAATGTGGCAATGACCCTCACAGTTTAAACTTCCATTTAGAATGTACAGTTGTGGCCAGAGGGATTGAGAAAATAAGTGTCATTTAATGTTTTTATAATAGCATTGTCCTTGAAAAAATGTCAAGATTAATTCACTGACATTGATCAGTATTTAGTTTAAAGTCCTTTCAAAACTGCCGGATAAAGCTGGACACAGTCAGATGTTGATTGCATATGTTTTCTTAATACGTTTAGCCACATTATGTCACACAGATTGCACTAGGCTACATAACTCTTGCTCTCCGATTGCTAACCTAACACACATAGCAAATTGTGATTTCCATATACCATATCCACACTGAAATATCACTCCTGATGTTTGTCTCAGAGTCTGATTGCGGAGACGGGGTCATGGACTTGGTGTTTGTGATCGATGGCTCCAAGAGCTTGGGAACAGTCAACTTTGAGCGCGTGAAGAGGTGGGTCAATGGCATCGTGGAGACTCTGTCCGTGTCCAAAGGTGCCACTCAGGTGGGCCTGATCCAGTACTCCACCAAGGTGCGGACGGAGTTCACCCTGGCCCAGCACCACAGCACCCAGGCCATCCAGCAGGCCGTGGCCGGCATCCAGTACATGGGTCGGGGCTCCATGACGGGCTCGGCCCTCAGGCACATGTTCGAGCGCAGCTTCTCCGCCGCCGAAGGTGCGCGAAGGGGAGTTCCACGCGCCAGCATCGTTTTCACAGATGGACGCTCTCAGGATGACGTGTCTGTGTGGGCCACCAAAGCCAAACAAGCTGGTATCTATTATGTCAACATTCACAGAAGGTTTTCAGTGCCTTTTAATTTAACATGTGTGGTTTGTGTTACTGTTGTGTGTAGAAACAGTTTAATGTTGGATTTCCTTTATTTGGATGGGAAATATCAAAGCTGTGGTTAAAAGCTTGGATTGTCCTGTGCAGGTGTAAAGATATACGCAGTGGGTGTGGGGAAAGCGATCGAGGACGAGCTCAGAGAAATCGCCTCCGAGCCCGATGAGAAACATCTCTACTATGCCGAGGACTTCAATCGCATGGGAGACATCACCGACAAACTCAAGGCTGAGATTTGTCAAGGTAGTCTGGAATGCATTCTTGTCAGTCATGTGAAGTATATTGCTATGGGTAAATTATCTCATAGTGTCATGATGATCTGGGGGAGGGGGACTGAAAAGCTCTCATGCAACAGTTCAAAGCACCACATAGAGATGTCCAAAGTCCCTGGCCTATACATGGCCCTCTCAGTAAAAAGAAAAATGCCTGCTGTGCCACATCTGGTGCTGTCTAGTTTCAGGCTCAGTGTAGAGGTTCCCTTTTCTGAGGTTGTGGACAGATGAAAGCGAACCTGGAGGAGAAGTCTCCCTCTGAGTAATTTACACAAGGCTATACATTATGTGTTGCAAAACGCAATTGTGGCACTTTGGAAGACAAATGCATAAAGAAGAAGTCTGGTGTGAATCAATCCATAGCCCTGTTGTTAGAGGTCGCTGAATGCTGTCTGTAGCAAAACAAATGAAAAAATTTGATGCAACATACTGTAGACTAAGTAACAAACCAATAACTATTGTTAACGGAATGGGACATAGCAAAATGAAACTGAAAGTAAGACACTATGCCCCATTTACTTAGTGTTAGTTCCAGGTTCAATATTCAGCCTATGTTGTATAAAATGTTTTCGTTCTTTTTCCTATAGACGGCAATCAGTGACCTTGAACAACAGGGCTATGGATTGATTCACAACGAACTTCTCCAATTTAAATCCCATTGAAAGGATGACTAACGTGGAGTGCTTAATGTTTTGTTTTTTATATTCTGAATATCTCATGCGAGTCGGTATGTCCATGTGAGGGTTACCGTTGAGTTCTGCCAAGCTCCACCATTTTTCAGTCATCAATATGATGGATGTACTGAACTGTCTTCGACTGATAGAAAAATTATAAATGCTGACCATCTGTTGCAGACAGACACCCTCCCCCAAAAAATGCCATTCCAATTCCAATGCCATCAAAACGTATTAAGGGACAGATGGCAAAATTGAATGCCTCTTGTAGGGCCAAGGTACATTTTTATTGGTGTACCTGTGCCCCCTACTGGCGAAACTAATATTACACAATACACATTGTCAGTTTGGCCATAAGTGAACTGTATCCATTCTGTATTTTTTCAAGGTAAACCTACACCCACAGACCAGTGTGAGTGCAACAGTTTGGTGGCCTTCCAGAACCAGGCCGCAGAGCAGATCAGAAAGCTGACCCAGAAATATATCCTTTAAACACACCTGGGCAGGTACAGTACACACATCATTAGTTTCAACTACTACTCGTGTCTCCCTTGCTCTCCTTAACTGGTGACTACTGGAAGCTGTGACTAAGAAGATCGAGAGCCTGGAGAGCCACAGACAGCACAAGTGAGAAGGAAACCGGTGCATTATGGAGGGCTGAACCTAACCTCTGTTCAGTATGTGTGGGGTGTGGGGTGGGGGGAATATTGAAGGGATCTATACGGTTGCATTTAAGCTAGATCAGATGTACTACACTGAATGATGGGATATTTTGTATTTTTGTATTTAAACTGAGATATTTATATTGTATTGAGTTGACTTGCCTTATATACTGTTTATACTACCCAAGTACCCTTGGGTGTGAAGAAAACGATCCTTTAAAACAAACTTAATGTGCATCATTGCAGATCTTATTAGAAAACATCTTTTGGCTGGTGTTTTGCATATTGCGCTTTTAACTATTACAGTGACTACACACTCATTACATTAAGCTCAGTGCAAATTTGATCACACAAGTTTGTCAAATATTGGGAATTTATCAAATTAAAGATATTTTTTAAATGACCAATGTGTATGGTCCGTTATTTACCATATGAAGAATTCACATGCAAAAGCCTCTTAAAGGAATTCTCTGGAGTGAATCAAACCAAAGCTCTGTTGTCTGAGACTGCCGAGTGCTGTCGATAGGTATCAGAACTACATGGGTAGGTAGAACGTAGACCGAATTCGAGAACTAGCCGCTACCGCTAACTGATTAGGGCATGTCTTTTTCGCTGTGCT
>JASCQY010000010.1:14591909-14603206 GCA_030264315.1 Sardinella tawilis
GATACCTATCGACAGCACTCAGCAGCCAAAGACAACAGAGCTTCGGTTTGATTCACTCCGGAGAATTCCTTTAAGTGCATTTGCAAAGGATTTACATCAGTTTGTTAAAATGGGAACTATGATCATTCCAAGTCCAATTGGATTGTTTTGGCCTGATTGGTTTGTACCTGATATTTAATTGCAGATTGATACCAATTACTTGGAAATTAATATATCGAGAGAAAAAAAAAAAAGAAAAAAAAAAAAAGTAGAATTTCTTGATCCAAGACAAACGAAAAAGGGCTGTACAACTCTTCCCATAAAATGACAAATGTGTGATTAATAGCACAAAATAGCAAAAACTCATTTTTATAATTTTTATTATAACAACTTTTGGCAATAGTCTGTACAGTTACTTCTCGCCCGGCTGCTGCTGATCGGGCATGCTCCTGATGATGTCCGAATCGCCTGTGAAAAAGGAGCACAGCAGTATGAGTAACTGAACACAGCCACACACCAGCCCTTGAACCAATATTTCACCTAGTGCGACACACATCAGCCACCCAACACAGAGTGGTTAAATCCACATCCAAGAGCATGGGAGGGACATCACAAATACCCTTTCATCGATCATGAAGATCAAGACAACAGACGAAAAACAATTAGCAGCTCAACCCATTCATGCAATTCATATTTGGGAAGAAACACTACACAAAGGAAGGCTTAAGGCTGAGGCTGAGATTTCAGCTGACCAGTCCATTTTCATTTGTCCCTATCATTCCCCTCAGCTGCCATGGTTACAGCTGTCAGAGCCCATTGCCGTCTACAGTGGCAGGACTGTGTGCAAATGCCATAGTTCTGTTTAAGTGCACACATCGAAAGCTACAAGACAGAGGAACAATTTGGAGGCAGAGTGAGGATTTTGTTTTTAATCCGCAAAGGACTGCATGTGGGAAGACGCTGATCAGAAGGAAATGAATCAGGAGGGTGGCATAATACAAATGCTAAATTTAATAAAACTAAATGATTTTCCTCCCTTTGTCAAGACAAAAATTATGAATGCCAGGCACATTTTCACAGGAGCACAAATGAAAATCCATCCAAAGGACTTTGCAGACACGTGCTACATAAAAGTAATTTGCCAACTTCTGACAGAAAAATGTATAGGTCTACCTACAAGGCATGAACTAATGAAATTGTTTACCCCAGAAAATACATCATGAAAACTGCCCATTTTGACCAGAGGCGACAATAACGACAAACAAATATAAGTGATTTGATCTAATATCAGAGGCCCGTAATTGTTGATTCAGCAGCCCGCCACACCTACTCACAGTTTTTACAGAAATTATTGTCCACCTCATCCCTGAAATAAATATTTTGACTTCCTTGTTAGGATCGGGCAATTGCACTTCTTTGCTTTGTGCGAACTAGTTTATTAGATGCACGTCTCAAAGTCACATCGTGAGTGATTTTGTTTAAAGACGTGAATGCGCATGCATGTAGGATTACTTACACCTGGCTCGACCTAGACGCCTCTACTTATCCTCGATTGCCGTTCATGAAAGGTACTGATCATGTTTACAAAGACGAGGCTTGGTTAAACCCTGTTTTCGTCACTCATCTTGGATCTCTTTACTCTGGTTTTGTGAAATACCCCCCAGGTGTGGCTGTACTCACCAGGATCGATGATGGCTAGTGTGCACACTCTGTAGTATTTACCACAGGCTGTACCCAGTTCAATGTTGTTCCCACTGTAGTGATGGACTCCTGTCTTGGCCAGCATAGCATAATATTCAATCTCTGATTTCCTGAAAAACACACACCATAGGTTTTAGAATTCCTGATTTGACATCAAATCCAAGCCTAATCCTAATTCAAAACCACTGAAGTTACCTCAGTGCTGGGCAGTTGTTGGCCAGGATGACCAGCTTGGCTTTGCCCTGGCGAATCATCTTGAGTGTCTGTCTGTAGCCCAAGACATACTTCCCGCTTTTCATCACCAGCTGGAGCCGGGAGTTGATGGACTCCAGGGACTTTTTCTGTGCAACCACACCATAGGCGTAAGGTGAGAAATACCACCACTTCAAGACCATAGCAGCCCCATACATTCATTTCACTGGCTTATATGGATCAACTTTGCCCCAAGTTGTTGCTTGCATTGCCACACTGTGAGTAAACACTATATCCTGGTTGAAACATTAGTACAGATTTCTGTTTAGAAAGTTGTTGGCACTGTGGTTGTAAAAGGTTGGTAGAGGTTTACTACCAACAACCAAGCTGAAACTGGTCAAGTAAAAGCAAAACAAAAACTTAAAAACAGGTTTGTATGCATCATACTATCTCCATTAGAAGCCATAAATTGTCACCAACAAAGCAGGGGTGAGAACAGAGGAGACAGTATGGGTCTGATCTGCTGATTCTCGTGTTGGTTTTCAATCTAGCGAAGTACTAGCCCTGAGCAGACCATGGAGAGGCCAGACAGGCGAGAATGATTCGCAGTGAAAATGATCAAAGTTACTTTGAGTTCATGGCCTGTTTAGACATTAAGGTTAACGTATTTCACTCTTGCCAACGCGAGTGCGTGTACCGAGAGTATGCAAATTTACACTGAGCATGTTATGACTAACAGGAAGTAATGAGAACATACACCGAGTTACTAGCCAGCGGCAGGATTGTCAACCGACTACACACAATGTAAAGTCCACTTATTTCCCAGAAACACCGAAAACACTCCCTTAATATATATGATAAGACGACACATTGATTCACATCTCATCAAATCAAAATAACACGTAATTTCCGCCATATGTTGCGTCCATTCACCACCACGTGAAATGCCTTGTACCACCCATAGCTAGTTTAGTTAGCAAGCTAACAGAGTGCAGTTCTCTACTCACCGTTTTCTTTGCAGCAACCATTTTTGCTGTGGAATTCCTTCTGACCCACCTGAGCGAAAGAGATAGTGGTTAATCTCAGCTATTTAAATACGTGTTGCGACAAGTTAAAAGTCTGAAATGAATACAACATTTTCACTTATAACACAACACTATTTACCGGTGCTGTGTGCCGATGTGGCCTAAGCTAGAAAGGAAGGTTGTCCCAGGATGCAACGCTTTAATGTCGTCACTAGCGCGAATTTCAAGTAATTTCAAGTTATTCAAGGTAGCTTTTATTGATATGCGGATCTTTACTGTTGGTCTTTGGCAAAGGAAATATGTTGATGCGCAGCATTGGAACATATTTGTCAATTATCAGTGGTGGTACGATGTTTCAGTAAGTAAAGGCATTCCCTCTCCTCGGGTTGAGTTGAGATTGGTGCTGTCATCAAAGATCATAGGCCCACTGATCACAATCTTGGAGAAGCAGTGCTTCAGTGTTCTGTCCATTTCTCAGTGCTTATGCAGGAGTAGATTACATCAAGTGTGAGGGCACAAGTGTGAGAGCACTCTCGACTGCAAAAAAATTGTTTTAGCATAAATTTGATGGTGTTGAGGTTGCAGGAAAAAGTGATTCTCTCAGTAGGCCTACTGTTACTACTGCTTCAACATCACAGCAGGCCTTGGACTTTTTGGGCAGCCTGTAAGACAGTAATAGTGAAAGATACAGGATTTATACCCACTTCAACCCTTGGTAACACCTTGCATTCTGGACACTGATGAATTCTTTCCCCACAGTGATCTAGAGAGACATAATGTTGCTGCTGGAAGTGATGTTGGTGGGCGGCTAGTAGGCCTATGTGTTAGTCATTATCACGATAGTATGGGGTTTGTAATTGTAATAGGGCACTTGGCATGGAAGGTTGGGATAATGCATCATATTTCACTTTTTCCCCCTCAAGGGCACATCACTGTTTTTTTCCCCAATCGGCTGAACAGTTTAAATGTCATCTTTATGTAGCCTTTTTCTTTATCAGAAAGGAATCTGTAGTACAGAACATGTAATAAAGCAGCCTTTTCCACTGAAAGAATAAAGATAGGCTCATCACCTCTGAATATCCAGTTGCCATGCATCGAATAAGATAAACTTGTACCCATGTCTTGTCGACAGGTGGCGACATATCTCCATTTAAAAAGCCAAAGCTAAAGCATCCATATTTTACTCCTCAGACCTGAGTGGCATCATTAGTTATATTCTGTAGTAAATCATAAAACGTTTTTGTAAGGGGCACATCCAAGTTATTATCATTTTATTGGCTCTATGAATGTGACAAAAAGTGCATTTTATGTCTTATAAATATTTGTTTTTGTATAATATTTGTAGGCATGTCTTTTTCAACCGGACTGTAGGCTATTTGTCCCATCTCATTCGCAATGTCATTCATAACCATTTCTCCACATCCGTTCATTACGCGAGTGATTGCGCGAGCGTGCATCACCATCACCACCAGGTGGATTCATTCCAACGCTCCATGGACATTTAGCTGGGCTCCTTAGTGCTCCACGCATGCTCGAAAGCACCCACTTTTTCACACTGGGAGCAACAGTTTGCCAGTATTAAGCGTCTTCTCCACTCTCACTTCACTGTGTGTCTGATCATAGCTCACAACGCGTCGTTGTCTTGGGCATGAATGAGGTTGGAAGGTCATGCATTAACACACGAACGACAGGGAGATAGGCTATGCTGTGCTGCCTCTACTCCTAAAATTCGAGTTGCTTGGTAAATTGCACAAATCTGTCGCTGGCTTTATTGACAGTTTTGTGAGGAATAAGGGGTGTGCTCTGAACTCTTGAAGTGTTAAAATAGCCACTAGCTGCGTCGTCTTTTGAGCATAAAACAAAATGGGGTGTTCCTCCTCCAGCTCCCAGACCGTAGCCCAAGAGAACAGACCAGGCACCAAACCCGAAGAAAGTAATGGAGAGACAACTTTCGGTAAGTGACATACTGTACATTGTGTCCAAGTCATGTGGGCCTTCATATTCCAGTGGCTTATAAGTTATCACCGACTGATTACTTGGAGTCAATTATATAATTTGAGCTGCTTTAATGCCACCCATGTAAGATGTATTTGTCTATAGGCCTAATGCAAGTGTACCTACCTAATTAATTGTTTAATTTTTAGGTTATAGGAAGAAATGTGATGCTTGAACAAGTCATTGAGTTCATGAGACGCGCTATGGATTGTGCGCAAAGTTTGTAGCTACTGTAACAATATGTGTTGTTTTGTACAATAAGCAGATTGCGATGCATTTTAAAGATCGATTATGCCATTATCTATTAACAAAAGAACTTGAGAGAAAGCATAGAATTATCACAGTGCTGTATGTATAACTTCAAAGTATGAGAACATGGTGTTCCTGTCTCATTAAACCTGGGACAGGACATGAAGGAAAGAAAAAATGTGGCAGTTCAGCTTTAATAATTAGTTTCCTCATCAGGGAATGGTAGGTGTGACAAAGAAGCGATTGACTGTTCATGCGCGACAAATCAGAACATTTTGTTGACTAATATTTTGCCCTGTAACGTTACTGAGCAATCGCTCTCTTTTGTCCATCACTATCCAGCCGGGTGGTGAAAGCTCCCGTATGACTAAGGCGAGATGGCTTAAAGATTAAAAACAGACTTGAAGTCATGGATGTTTTTTTTTTGGGCACAGCCTGTGCATTTCTGATGAAACTCTTTCTGAAATCTAGTGCGCATGGCCAACAAGTACATCTGCACCCTCAGGGCAAGAATGCAAAAGTGCTCTTCCTTTTGCCCAATCAGTGGGACGGTTTAATGGAGAGAGATCATACACCTCACTGAGTCCATCACCAGGACTCCTAGGTGCAATTTACCCTAAGCACACCTGATCAGCGTGACTAATGACTCTGGCTGGTACTGTTGGTGTAGAAGGGTGGTGGTGGGGGGGCATTCTGTTGTGATGTGGAGATTTGGGAGAGTCACCAAGGCTGCATACCACTACAGCCTGTTTGATCAGTGACGGATAGCCGCTAGCTGTGAGGCACCTTGGTTAAAAACCCATCCCTGGCTAAATCGTTCTAAAAATAGGCGCTTTGTGAGGAGCGCAAAAACAAATGAATAGCATTGGAGTTAATTACACACATCACAGCCATGCCATGCCACAAGCACCCACAAGACATGCAAGTCCAGGGGGAGGGGTTCCTACGCTGGGGAGAGGAGAGGGAAAAAAAACAAACACCTACTGCTTGCATTCCACAGATAACATAGAAAAGACTTTTCATGCCCCCCCCCCCCACTCACACACCCCTCCCCATTGTTGATGGGTGTAAACTGGTGTTGACCATTTGTTTGCTTTTACTCTTTCTCTCTCTCAATCTCTCTCTCCTCCTCTCTCACTCTCTCACTCAAACTCACACACACATATACACATGCATGTACACAGTATACACACACACACACACATGTACACACACACACACACACACATATAGGCCACATATTGTCCATTCATTGGCCTTGCATTGCATGGCTCCACCAGCAGCACACTCTCTCCAGCTGAGGCAAAGTTATGTAATGTTTTAACGTACAGAGTGTGCCTGCCTGCTGGCCAGGCTGTTTTAACGTACACAGTGTGCCTGCTGCTTTGGCTTTCCTACTCTCCTGTGGCTTTGGACAAACTCTGGGCTCTCAAGCCTACGTCTTGGCGTGTTAGCACCCATTTTCAGTAGGCTAATCATCACCTTGCTTTAATTTGAGGTGTTGAATTGTTTTGTTATTACTGTGTTGAAATGTTCCCCAGTGAATGAAAAAAAAGAAGCGGGCTATTGTCTGTCCACTGACATTTGCCTTTGGCGAGAATGAGATGGAATGTCTTGTTATATTTAAACAGGTCAGAAATGCAATGGCCTCTGCTCCGTTTCAGCATGTCTCTGTCCAGAGACGGGACAGAACAGAAGCAGAAGCAGACATGATTGGTATCAGCCGTGGCTAGTCCCTGGCACCACTCAAACCAGGCCTGGCCTCCTTCTTTGTCTGAGCACTGAGCACTGGTCACCTGGACATGCACTAGAGACGCTTGTTCGAGGGGCTGACGTCACCCTCCAAGTCCACACTGTGCCATGTTGTCCTGGTAAGGCAGCATGGCAACACAGGGAGAGAGAGAGAGACAGAGAGAGAGAGAGAGAGAGTGATATATTGTACTCGGTCACTGTCTTGAATCCAACATTGCAGTGCCCCTCCTCCCTCCCCCCTCGGCGCGGGTCTGTTTTGACTGGGCTCTCTGTCATCCTTGGCCATTTTTCATGTTGACACCCAAATCATCCGGCCCCAGTGCTCCGCTGTGAGAGGGCTCTGTCTCGTCCCGTCTTTTTCTCATGCCAGCATCGGCCAGTGACAGCCTCTCCGTCTGTGGGCCTCCTGTCATGCCATCAGGAAACAAAGCACTGAGCTCCTATTTTCATTTCCAAATTTTGTTCATTGTAAAATTGCTATTTTGTTGTTAATTGTAAAAGTGCTATTTTGTTGTTAATTGTTATTGGTAAGTTTTCGGAGCAATATGATCATGTGTCACGAATCTCTAAACATCCTACAGCATATCCGCTGTACTATTTTTTTCAAGACGTTATGAGTCGTATGACTTTTGAATGTGTTAAACTTGCTTTTACCTCTCCCAATGTTGTAAAAGTATTTTGTGGGAAATGTAGTCAGTGCGCGCCTGTGTGTGTGTTTGCATGTGAGCGCCTGTGTGTGTGCATGTCAGCATACGTGTGGACATGCACACAGCCTCCAGCTTGAAAGTGTCTTTCAGCTCTCCCAGAGCCACGTGACCCAAAGTGGTAATTTGAGCCAGGTGCGCTCCATGACCCTTCCCCCCTCCGCCTCCCCCTCCCCCTCCCCCTCTCCCCTACGCCGCACACTTTAAGTTAAACCAAACCAAGCATTTCCCTGCTCCCGGCCACACTTTCCCCTGCAGCACAAGATGCCTCTCTCTGAGCCATCAGACGGAGCTTCGCACCGGCCTCTTACCCCGGGAGACATGCCGCCACACACACACACACACACACACACACACACATGCACACGCACACACACACACACGTCTCGCTGTGTTTGGAGAGATCTGGGCCATGAAGCATCAACATCCCACACTGTTCATTTTGGGGGGCTCTGCGAAGGCCACTGGCCTGTTTGCTTTGTGCTGCTTTACTTGTGCCGGTTTGTGCTGGCCCATCACATTCCCTTCCACTCACTGCCCCCTCGCTCCTGCCTTGGGAGGGCTCCCACATTCACAACCAGGAAGTCGGGGGCATCAACAGAGGAAAGGCATTTAATATGAACATTTGGGATTCGCCAGGCGTGCATGATGCCCAAATCGCTCATATTGTTTCAAATACGCCAGGTTTACACAGAAATCAACAGACTGCCCTGGGGCAGCTTTGATGGGATTTAATGTGGCACTGGGTAGCCGTGACTCACCGGCCTGCTTGTTTTCAAACTCTTCTCAGGTACATGCATCTCCTTTTCTGTTGATGCACTGAAGGTTTTTTTTAGTTTTACTCTTCAGCAATCTGACATGTGAAATCAGACATGTTGACACTGTAGGGTGGTGTGAAAGAGGGCAAACTAGCACATGCTTTGGGAACGTGTCCCGTCAGATCCCCTCCCAGGGTTTACACAAACATGCATCTCTGTAAATCACATTTCCAGCCACGGAAAAAGGATATTTGTTTTTTTTTGTAACTCTTGCTCTATGCATGGCTTGAGGCATTTCTTCAGAACAAAATGGCTTTGTGCAGGCCTGATGAGACAATATCTTTTGTTTGCCTTGTTTGTTAGATTTAGTCCGCTTTGCTCTGTCGAAGCGACCGCTCAAGTAAAGATTGTTTGGAGGATATTAATTGAACTTTGTCCTCGCACACGTTGTCATGCAGTTCTGTGTCTCTGTATGGTTCCTTCCATAGTGCAGTTTTAATGCTTGATGTCCACTCAGTTTGGTCAATCTGTCTGAAAAGCACATCTGAAAGATTTCTTCTCACAAGGTTAGAAATTGTGTGTGTATAAATATTGTGCCCGTGGTGAAGGATTATTCCGCTCTTTATGAAATATTCTCCTCCTACCCCGGGCTATGGAAATATGGTTTTGGGTACAGTCCCAAAGTAGAGCAAACAACCGATCTGATTCCAGGAGTTTGCCTGAGCCAAAGCATGATGTGTGTGTGTCTGATGTTTTCATCTACCTTATCAGTGTCTCCCCTGAACCTGTTGAATGCTGTTTGAGCCATTTCCCATGGACGATGTGTGAAGGAAATGTGGATGGAGAAATAAAAACAGCATGGGGTTCTTCATTTCGTCTAGATTAACACAATTAAGGCGTGTTGGGGTTCTCCATGTTGTGCCTACAGGCACTGATCCGCTTTCGCTCAGGTTTATTTTGCTCAACATCTGTGATTCCTGTAAAATGAGCTGCAAATGAGTTACAAAATACTTTCACTTGAATGTCTGTCCATGCTATTGAAAAGATAAATATTAACCCCATCAGTGGTCTAACAGTCATTGTTGTCTTGAAGATTTGTGACGGTCGGTGCTATGCGTTTGTTTGCTTCAGCTGCCATTGTCTCGGCAATGGCTCTCTAAAAGGTGATTTAGTGTTTTCTGTTGCCATGGCAAGAGATCAACGTTTAGAACCTGTGCATTTAGTTTTGTGTGTCAGGTCATTTTAGTGACCCCCTTGGGGGGCGGGGGGGGGGGGGGGCACCTGCTTGACAACAGCCGTAAACACCGTGATGACTTTCCAAAACGGCATTCCCCACTCCTGTGAGGCCAATGGGTTACCAAACAGATATTACTAAAACAATTAGATTAGTTCAAATAACATGAACATTTACATACTGTATCTTATTTCATCGCCGAAAGATTTTGTCCCTTCAGTTTGACTGACTGGCCCTTTTTCTAGAAGGACTGTATAGGATTCTTACATTTTGTAAAAGCTGGTCTCTGATCTCTGTATTTGAATGTTTCTCTTCTTGCAGCTGCCCATAATGGAATCATTGCCGAGGACACGGAAACCATCGCAGACCAGATGCAGCTGCCGGTGCAGTGCGCGCTACCGGACGAGCTGCTGCCGGGGGCCGTGGAGGAGCCGGTCACCCAGGCCTGCGAGGCCACCGAGAGTCTGCTAGTGGAGGAGGAGGAGGCAGCGGCCCCCGCCGAGCCAGAACCAGAGCCTGCGGCCGAGCCTGAGCCCCTCGTCGAACCCGTTGCGGTGGAAAGTGCTGAAACGGCCGCGCCGGCCGCTGAGACTGTAGAGGCTGAGGTGGCTGTGGAGGCAGCTGCCCCCGCAGAGACCGAGGAGGCTCCGGCTGCCGTGGAGGTAGCGGAGTCGGCGGAGGCTGAGGCCACCGTGGAGGTTGCCGCTCCGGTGGAGACTGAGGTGGCACCTGCAGAGGTCGCAGCGCCCGTAGAAACGGCAGTGGCAGCAGAGGAAGCTGCTCCTGCAGTCGCCGAAACGGCAGCCCCCGCCGAAGCTGTTGCCCCTGCTGAAGCTCCTGCTCCCGTCGAAACTGCCCCTGTCGAAGCCGTTGCCCCCGTCGAGGCCGCTGCCCCTGCTGAAGTCGCCGCCCCGGCTGAATCGGCAGCAGCTGAAGTTCCCACGGAGCCTGTAGCACCAGCTGAGCCAGTAGCTGCTGAGGAACCAGCAGTGGCCGCACCCGAAGAACCTGCAGCACCCGCCGAAGTAGCAGCGCCCGCAGAGCCCGTACCTGAACCCGCTCCCACCCCCGCCCCCGCCCCTGAACCTGTGGCTGAAGCCGCTCCTGCTGCTGCTGCAGAGGAGACCAAAGAACCAGAGCCAGCACCAGCGCCAGCACCCGCACCTGAACCTGTTGCTCCGGCTGAGGAGGCTCCCGCCGCCCCTGTGGAGGCTGCCCCCGTAGCTGAGGTCAGCGTCCCAGAGCCAGTCCAAGTGGAGGAGCCAGCTCCAGAGGCAGCCCCGGTGGCTGCCCTGGCCGAAGCGCCTGCCGCCCCCGAAGCCGCTCCGGCTGCAGCCCCTGAGGGTACGCCATTAATGTTCCCAATGTTCTGCCTTTGTCACCATGTAGATGTGCTGCTGTATGTCCCCAAGGGTAGGCCCTTCATTGTGCTCCAGGTTCTCCACTAGAGCATTGTTTGGCCTCTGTGAGACATTCCTTTTTTTGGGAGTCGCCACTCCTGGGTGACGGAATTTTGATGGACGGGAAGGAATTTTTGAATTTGTCAGTCCACCATTTGAAGTTGGTGGGTCTGGTAGTAGCTGATTCATGCCACCATTTAACTTTAAAGGAATATTCCACCCAAACATGACATTAAGTCAGTCTCGGTCACCCCCAGACTTAAAACAGTGAAAAAAATCTGGTTAAAATCCGTCCAGGCGTTGTCCTG
>JASCQY010000010.1:14603306-14613988 GCA_030264315.1 Sardinella tawilis
TTTGTACTGTTTCAAGTCTGTGGGTGACCGAGACTGACTTAATTTCATGTTTGGGTGGAATATTCCTTTAAGCTCTGAACCTGCCTGGCCTAACCTGGCCATAATTTCCGCTCTGGCAAAAATAGCTTGTATGTTGTACTAATAGTATGCTAGTTGGCTGGAGGGCTGGAGAGATGGAGAGACTACAAACATGAACAAACACGTTGCAGTTTGTTGTAGAATCTCACTAACACAGATGTCCACTTACACTCTCTTGTCCACTCCAATGTCCACTTGCATACCCACTCTTAAAGCATCATCTACAGTACAGTGTGCTAAAATACTGTACATTTGTGGGACAAACTTGTAATGCATTTTTAAAATGTTCACGTTCATGTATTCATGTCTTGGACAACAAAGAAGGGTAGAAGTGTGTAAATGCTTAAAGTTTGCCTTGACATCTGCTCTGATTAGATCTGGTTACAACACACACACATGAATACACACACACACACACACACACACATACATGTATACACACACTCAGCATGATCACGATCAGTTGTTTCAACATAGTAACGGACAAGTGAGAGTTCAGCAGAGCTGGCGATTCAGCACAAAACATACATTGACATCTCAACGTATATGGGTCAGCTCCACCAGGTTTCATGAATAACTTTAGCCTGGCTGAATGTGTCCGCACACAAAGTGGCCTTTTGATTTGTCTAGTCTCACTGATGAACAGAATAGATATTGTTGGAACATTGAACAGCACATTTAACACTGTGGGGAGACAAAGCAGCTCCACACAGCACTGGAATACTGCAGTGGAGTGTGTCACTCTCTTCCTTAGAGCCTGTTGTTTTTTCACAACAGGCTCTCTCTCTCAGACATGTGCATGCACACACACACACACACACACACACACACACATGAAGACACATATACGCACACACTCCATGTCTTTCTCTCTTTGTGCCCTGCCAAGAACCAGCGTAAACTTATGTACTATTGCCTCAGATTACATAAGATGTGTGTGTGTGTATATCCACTGCTCAGCAGCTCCAATGCAAATTAACCTTGCCCCCCCCCCCGCGTGGTTGGGACGGAGTGGGGAAGAATCAGGCCTATTGTCACCCAACAAGCTGCAATACTTACTGCTGTTCCAGGACAAGATCCTCCCATAACATACAGCCTTTTTGTGGAGTAGAGATGGTCTAGAGAGACCCAACACCATTGAAGCAGTTGGATAGAACCATGGGCAAATAGATTTATTCGTTAACAGCTCTTCGGAACAGTTATTACCTGTGTGTGCAAACACCCCATACAGAAGACACAAGGGGGGGGGGGGTTCCCAAGATGGCTTCCCCAAGCAGATATACAGTCTGGCTTAGGATCAAGACTTTCCAGTTCCACTGGACTGGAAGTGTGATCATGTTCTTGTATCGCCCTAGTGAGATGCCTCCCAGGAGGTGGAAACGAAGAGAACAGTTTTCTATTTTCCCACAGGCCCACGGGGCAGAGGCCCAATCCCGCTGAGCCCTCCACCCACTCGGCTTCAGCCGGCAGGATGAAAGCGTCGGGATAATGACTTTTTGCTGAGCGCAGACAGAGATACTGCCTTACTAAATCGCTCATCCCACCGACTGCTTCAGCTCTCCATTAAAACACAATGAAGTCAAACACGTCCTTAGCTCTGTCAAATATTGATACAAGTCAGAGAGCCCATAAGGAGGAGCACATTTGATTTGGGGTTGGTTGTCAGCAGTCTCTCTCTCTCTCTGCACCACTGAAAGAACACACTGTACTTTTTGGGGCAGAGAGGCCTCTCCAGCCCTTCAGCCCGGCACGTGCAGAAGGGGCGTTGCATAACCACCGCCGCTAACCACTCTCTCCCCAATGCATGGATTCTATAGGAGCCGTGCCCCTCCCTCGCAGCTGTGGGCTGGGGCTGTTTGTTTATGTCTTAAGAATGTGTCAGGCAGATTGAGTGGATGTGGGCCGCCACGAGTTCACCCAACCCTTCAGCTCCACACTGAGACAAGTTGTTCCTGTACTTCAGGAACTTGTAATTGTTCTATTTGAGTTCTGTGGGGCTACCCATCTTGCTGATCAACTGTCATGGACTCACTTTCAGCACGCCCCCACCCCCAAAGCACCACCTCCCCTCCGCTCCCCTCCCACCATCCCCCCACGTAGTGCGTGGCTAATGGAATGTCTCACGTGTAGCCCCTCATGGGAATGCCAGCAACTGACTTCCTGTCTGTTGGTTCTGTTTTGTAGGGGGCGTGGCGGAGACAGGAAGTGAGGTGGCCAAAGTTGAGGAGCCAGCAGAAGCCCCCCAGCCTGCTGAGACCCCTGGTGAGAGAGGCCTCTATATAACACACTACCCTAAACTACTGATCTCAGAACTGCCGTGAATACAGCATATGTACTCTGCACTACTGATTCCAGAACTGCCTTCTATATGACACTAGTCTACACTACTGATTCCAGAACTACCATAGCTACCACAATACTCTGCACTATTGATCCCAGAACTGGCATCTGTACCTCAGCCCTCTACACTACTGATCCCATACAGATACACAGCACATTATTTGAACATAATGAATACTTTTGTAAAAATATCTTCTATGCCCTTGTTTGGATGATTCACACCAATCTTGTTTTTCTTTGTCTTTCAGCTGCTGTTGCAGAGAAGTAAAGGAGACGCACCCACAGCAAACATGGTTGACATGTAGCCCAAAGAATTAATGAAATACGTTTACATACACACACACACATGCACGCACACGCATGCACACACACTCACACACACCCCTAACAATATGCAGACTATTTGTCAGAAATGGAGTAATTACTAAACTGACACCATGGTGCCTTTTAGTACCTGTAAATGTGGAGCAGTGGTGGTTGTTCTAGCATTTGTAAATATGTACTTGTATTAGCAATGTATCTGAGAGGTGATGAAAGTGCCTGGAACCACCTGAGCTCGGTCGAAGGGAAATCGCCATGACAGAAGGGCATTCAGTGGCAGAATGGAGGCCTTGCCATGGGAAAAAAATAAAAACACATTTCACTCTGTGTTCATGTGAACGTCATGTCAATGGAGAGTGACTTCCCCCACATGAACGTAGTACCACACATCATCGTCGTCGTCGTCATCATCATGAGGTGGTTGTAGTGAGATTGTGTGCAGTGGTTTGGGAGTGTGTAACATAGGCCCTGTACTACTTCACTCATTTTTTTCATTGTATGTCAGGAAAACAAGCCAAAAATGTAACAACTGTGAAAAAAAGGTATGTGTTCTGGCACTAGGCATGAGAGGCTGGGCCCAGGGAAGGGAACTTTGCCTTTGTGAACGCAGCATGTTATTCTAAATCTTGCTAATGTGGAATGTCAATAAATGGTTTTGTTTTTTTTTTTGGAAGTGGGGGGGAGGTACTTTGACGCTTAAACATTCTGGAAGATTAATTTGTCACGGCATGCATGTTACTACTTTTTCTATCTATCTCTTTGTCATTTATATGTCAGTCTGTTCATCTATGCAGTAAAAATGTTTTGGATACTGAGGGTAGATTACATTTTGTACGGCTGACCCTATAAGAGCACATTTGGGGATTTTGTTTGTTTTTTAGGCAGTTGCCAACAGCAAACACTAGATAGCCAGAACTGAACTCTACCGTGGTCTTTCACTGCAAACATGCAACAACCCTCTGGGTCTGAAGGATCAGTCCCTCTCCTGCCCTGTCAGCCGCACTCCAACAGCATGAACTATCCAGTGTTGTATTCAGATACTGTATCAACACCAATTATGGACCAATGTGGAAAAAGTCTCAAAGTTCTTTACTTTCTTGTCTTAGCATCAGATCTGCACTCCTTTCAAAGGATTCCTGGTGCCTTTTCACACTGTGAATTTAGATCATGTTCATTTATGCCTGTAAATGCCGGAACAAGGGCTTTCCCACACTTTTGTTTTACTGTGCAACATAAAGTGATCAACTGTCATCTGTAATATACTCATCTCTGAGCTTTCACATTAGCTTCATAGTGTACAGAATAAAGTTGCAGTTACTAATAAAGAAGACTCCCATGATTTTTATTTGTTTGTAAGTACTCATTCAAGGGAAAAGAATGCAAAACCTTTCACATATTCAAAATGTGTCCGTCCAAAGCAGGATTTGAGTGAAAAAGTAAACAAATTCAGTCAGGAGAATTGATGAGTTTCTAGTGAGTAACCTGTGATTAGACTGAGAAGAACGGTAGCACAATTCTGCCCTAATCCAAGGTGAACTAGACTGAATTAACCTAAATTAAACTACCAACACTACTAGCAGTGAGCGGAGCAGCAGGCACCTCTGGGAAGAGCCTCCGTTCGGCACAATGCTGAAATATGAAGCGGAGGAAAACAAAACAGGCGGCTGCTATCAGGAGAGTGGCCCCCAAACGCTGCTCATTAACACTTCATGAGAGAAGTGAAAGCCGCCTGATGACGAGGGAGGCACAGATCCTAGCCGCGTCCTGCGCGACCCTGCAGAGCCTAATCAAATCCCTAAGATTAAGATTACAACTGAATTAATCTGCAGAAATGGAATATCACTCCATGATGAAGGATATAAACAATGCGCATAAGCCGAACCTTCATGGCAAGTGTCTGATGAATTGTTGAATTGGTCCAGATGAAGAGTGTGTGGCCTGTGAGGCTCTTTTAGGCATCTGTAATGGGGCCCAGGACAGCCACCGCTTCAATCTCAACTAGTCCACCCTGCCAAGAAAGGAGACCGTCAACCTTCCATTCAAACAATAGCACTTTCTGTAGAGTGTTTACATTTGTTGCTATGAAGCTAGAATTGCCCACAACTGTGGAATCAATTCTCCATAGTACTAGTTTCCTCACTACCAGTGATCGGCATAATGGCAGAGCCCTGACATACATGTAGTGTAGTGTAATATTTGTTTCAGACAATTTTAAGCGCTGCCATTCGGAGGAATTGAAGCAAAATGATCAAGCCCTTTTATACTGTGTTTTGCATCTGATGAATGCCACCATGTGGCAATCAGAAAACTCACTCTCGGAAGGGCTGCCACCTGGTAGGCCGCACGCGCAGGAAAGCTTTTCTGGAAGACTGTCAAAAACAAGAACATGGTTAGTTGTTGTATCAGATATGAAGCACCTGGATACAGTCAAACAGCCCCTGGATGTACAAACATTCTATCTTTTCCTCAGCCCCTGACAGTGATATTCAGAGAATACAATAGACATGTCCATGTCAAAATGAACAACAGGCAGAACTCCTCCTAGAACCGGTTCTTTGCATGCAAGTCACTGACGTGAACAAATAGCACCCGAGGCTATGCACACATGTGCACAACTCTTTGTCTCTGCTAGTTTGGACAGTATGTGCAGGAAGACTGGTTTGCACAAGGAGCACCAAAATTCTTACTCAATAACCACTAAATATCTCCTTTAAGCAAATACAATTAATTCAAGCTATAAATCATTAAAGATATGTCATCCAGGGCATTTCGTTACTCCTGAGATGGGCATTTTTTATGCAAATCCTTATTACGAGTAACTACCACAGTCATTACTTATACTATAGGTGGCAATCAGTCCTCTTCCTAACTAATAAATAAATAATAGCACCTCAAATAACCAACCTTAATGGGAGGTAAACGAAAAGAGTCTGGCTAAAACTATAAAGACTTATACAGTCAGTGTTGGACTGAATATAATCAGTGTGTTACTTGTTCAAGCCCAGCCTGTAATTAGTGTCTATTTGGATCCTCACTGCAGAAGTGCCATATGACTCCCCTGGGCACACGCCCCTTTTCCCAGCAGGTCCTGAATATGAAGAGGACTGATCGCCACCTAGTGGCCATTTGTAGAATTGCAAATGTTGAAAACAAGGCTCCTGGCAGCTGCGTGAGGCATCAGACATGAATACCTACTGTATAAGGATGATAAAACCTCATCTGTCTGTTTCTACTGTATTATACTTACACTGTTTGTAGATATCATTAACATTGCCAAAGTCATTGATGTCTGCCAGAAGAACCGTGGTTTTCACAACTGAAAGATTAAACAAAGATATGTTGTTTTATTCTTACTCTTATTAGTTATAAACCCTTTATAGAATTGTTTACTCTTACCATTTTCATAGCCACATCCAGCCTGCTTCAGAATCTCACCCATATTTACAAGAGCCTTGTAAACAACAACAAAAACTTTCATTAGATTTATATACAGATTGCTATGTAAACTTATGATCTACATTACAGTGGATGAGGACATTTAAAACAGCATCTGTTCCGTGATAGTAACATTTCTCCAGTTTTTTCCACACACCCAGATCACTGTTCCTCAGTTAGACATTTGTTTTTGAAAATGCTAATGAATGTAGTATTTACAGGGTAAAAGTCTCATTGATTGCATAGATGCATACACTGAGCTGCAGTACTGTACATACAATTTTGCTTATTTGTGTTGTTTCCAAGGTATTGTGACCAAAGCCTTACTTGTTTGGTCTGAGCCTGCACCCCTCCTTCTACCAGCTGGCCGGAGGCTGGATCCATCCCGAGCTGGCCCGAGATGTACATGGTGCGGTCCACCACCACGGCCTGGCTACAGGCACAACAAGATCAGAGCAAAATTCATCAGCCTATGTGGCTGATGGCTAATGGTTTATGTATGTCAGTTGTTCATGTACAGCGCCTTCTAGAATTGGCACTCCTGGTAAAGTTGGCAACACACGTAAAGCATGTAGCCTATAAATCATCTATTGTCATTTTCCTTTACCACATGAAGAAAACATTGAGGAAAAATACATCCTTGAAGAGAAGCAAATTTACAGTATTCTGATAAAAACAATGCATTTTAAAAGAAAAATATATTTGTATATGTATAAATATTTATATTTGTATCAAAACACCCCTGCATTTTACATTGTAAAGCTACCATTGGCCAATAGCCCAGAGATCCTATTCAGAATCTATCCAAATTGCTCATCCTAAGCATTCTCTCTTGTGCACACTCCTCTATAGCTCCCATTTGTTTGCAATGCTGCGATATATAAATATCTCCAACAGTGGTCCTTCAGGAATGTCTCTCTGAATTCTCTTGCCAAGTTCGGTGTCAATCAATCCATAGCCCTGTTGTTAGACGTCACTGACTGCTGTCTGTAGCAAAAAGAATGAAAAAATTGATGCAACATAGGCTGAGTTATAAACCAATAACTATTGCTAACTGAATGGGGCATAGTGAAATGAAACTGAAAGTAAGTCACTATGCCCCATTTACTTAGTGTTAGTTGCCCGGTTGATTATTCGGCCTATGTTGCATCACATTTTTCTTTCTTTCTTTTTTTTTTTTTTTTGATATTTTGGGGCTTTTGGTTGCCTTTATTCAGATATGGACAGTTGATACAGACAGGAAATGAGTGGGGAGAGAGAGAGGGGGAAGGATTGGGAAATGACCTCGGGTCGGACTCGAACCCACGTCCCCGGATTCATGGTATGGCGCTCTAGCCTGCTGAGCCATGGCGCCCCCTGCATCAAATTTTTTCGTTCTTTTTCCTACAAACAGCATTCAGTGACCTTGAACAGCAGGGCTATGGATAGATTCACACCGAACTTCTCCTTTAAGTTGACTGGAATTTCTTAGTTTAGTGTTTGCCATTTAGGTCTAATTATTTGAAATCTTCTTCATAACCCACTCACAGCCACTGATTTGGAAGCAATGATACAGAAATTAAACATGCCAATAATTTGCAGAGAAGTTCAGTGTGAATCAATCCCTAGCACTGTTGTTAGAGGTCAATGAATGCTGTCTGTAGCACAAAGAACAAAAAAATTGATCAAACATAGGCCGAGTTATAGACCAATAAATAACTATTGTTAACTGAATGGGGCATAGCGAAATTAAACTGAAAGTAAGACACTATGCCCCATTCACTTAGTGTTAGTTGTCCGGTTCATTATTCGGTCAATGTTGTATAAAAAATTTTCGTTCTTTTTCCTATGAACAGCATTCAGTGACCTTAAACAACATAGCTATGGATTGATTCACACTGAACTTCTCCTTTAAAAAACTATATCCTATCATTGGAGAGACCAACATTGCCCATTGGATAGCTGTACGTCAATCAAGGGAGCTCAAGGGAGTTGAGTACGACCATTCCGAGGCAGTGGGTTAAGCACAACCATTTGATTGACATACAACTGTCCAATGGGGAGTGCTGGTCTTTCAAATGATAGGGCATGGTTTTTAAAGCCCTGTCTGTTCCAAAGATAATTGACATGTTTAATTTGCCTACGGCTTCTCACTCAGTGGGTGGATTATGAAGAAATTTTATGAAGTATGGATTATGAAGTAATTACACAATTTTAGGGATTATGAAGTAATTACGCAAAAATGGCAAACAATGTAAATTAGCCTCCATACCCTTCCTTTAATGCAGCTATAACTGCAAATTCGACATTTTCAAGCACATACCATCTAAAAGAAGTTGAATAGGGATTTCAATTTATCATTTGTAGGAGTGTCAATAACTGTGGCATAGGCCACGGCATGTGTTTTCACCATATTTGCTGCTTGATGGGTTGTGTTTTCTCCAGAAATCCACAACCACGTTGGAGTAGGACAGGCAAGACTATTGAAATAGTTCACTGGAGCATGTTCACATTATTTAGCCAGTCTGACACTGCATCAAAGAGCAACTCCTTCCTGAGCTGTCATTGGAAGAAGAGGGAAACTCCCCGTCATTAAGTAGACGATCCTTCCCTGTGCTGTTCATATTCAGTTTTTAGTTGTGCTGAAATATGAAGTTGTAAATCTGCTCACCAGCAGCCTATATCTAAGAACGCCTCACTAAGCCTAGGCTGATACTGTATTGCAACGTTAACCTTTTCATAGCGAAATATTTATTCTGCAAGTCAGAGGTGTTTAGGTTTCATGAGCGGCCAACTTTGGTCTTATGTAGCCTACCTGTAAGGTCCAATGGCCGCAGGAGCTTTCGCGGTGTTAATAATTCTTCTTATAACAGCGGACATAGTGAACAACTACAACTGGCAAAACTGTAGTCGAGACCGAACTTCTTACCCGTAGTGTTTTTGGCTCAATGAACTTGTACCTCAACGATAAACGTTACGCGTGCGTGTTGTAGCCTACGCTGTGCGTACACACACCATAGAAGAGCCGCGATCAACCATAGATAACCTAGTGCACAAGCATGCGCTGACCATATAAGTTCCTTTGCGTTGAGGGACTTCTGGTGGGGGTGGCACATAAATCGGTAAAATACAGTGTGGATGTTCCTAGAGAGTCCAGCTGTCTATCTTTTTAAATAAAACAACACAATTATTGACCACCATAGACCATCTTGGTAATTTTACTATTCCTTGCGTACTCTCTGGATATTTGACTAGACTATTGGGGCATGTATCACAGTAGCTACAGTATTATCTATTCGACGCCGGAATTACTCATCATAATAAAAAGTAGACTAAAGGTTTCAATCCATAGACAGTAAAAGAAAATCTTGCAGAAAAGAGAATTCAGGCACATTAGCTAGCCGGCTATGGCATACGCCTGTAACCACGTGAGTGCTTGAAGCCAATGGAGCGCTGGGGAACTATTGTACAGCAGGGGAAACGTTTTGTGCAATGAACCAACTACCCGTTGTATTCTATGGTACTAGCCCGTAGTGTGTTAGTGCTGTGTACCGCTGTGACATGATGCGGTGTAGCAATTAGGTTTTCTGATGAGCTAGAGCGAAACATACTTCATGGTGGGTTTACAATACAATATCTGGAGAAGAGTGTTTGGAAAAGTGGAGGGATCGAGATATCTTGGTAAGTAGGTTATGGGTAAAATGTTTAGACATTCTTCAGTCGGTAAGCTAACGTTAAACCAGTTGCTCATAAGCAGCTAACGACAGCTAGGTAGCTTCAGGCCCCTGCTAAATTTCATCCTCCTGAAAGTAGAGGGAGCAGCGAGGTGCATGGGTGTAACGTTAGTTCTGTAAATTAATTTAGCAGTGTTGCAAGAGATAGATGATGCAGATGGAGTGTTTGGTAAAGATTCTAAATGTTATGATACATTCAAAAGGAAGACAGCATGTCTGCAATGTTAGTATGAAACCTTGTGATGACTGCATAACCAGAGGAGAACTCGTGGTTTTGTTTATTACATATTACAAGCTAGCCTCTTTAGCGAGTAGAGTCTTGGAGGTTGCTATTGTGTCCAAGCAGTCTAAGGAAAAATATAATGTTTCAGTAACATTACGTTATTTGAAAGTTGAAGGTAAACCTTTAGAAAACGGGCTAGCACAACTATTTGCCTGGTATGAAGCATGGCACGGATGTTATGCATGATGTTGAACATAGCACCTGTCAGGAATTCGCGAGCCCAGAGAGAAACATGATGGGATTAAAATCTAATGCTAACGTCAACGTTGAAAACCAATGTCATTCGGGAAGAGTTTTAACTTCAGTGTTTCTTCTTTTATTGCCCATGGTTGAGTCAAATTTGGACACCGTGTAACGCTATGTTAACAACTTTTATCATTTGGAAAGAAAGCGCGAAATGAATTGGTGGATCAGGATTATTTGGTATTTAACGTGCACACAGTGGACGTTGCATTCGTAATTAACGTAACTCGTGTGTGAATATGGAGGGATGGAGGGGCGGTGGTGGTGGG
>JASCQY010000010.1:14673864-14696073 GCA_030264315.1 Sardinella tawilis
TGTGTGTGTGTGTGTGTGTGTGTGTGTGTGTGTGTGTGTGTGTGTGTGTGTGTGTGTGTGTGTGTATGTGTGTGTATATGTGTATGTGTGTGTGTGTGTACTGGATCTCTCTTCAACTGTACTCTGCTCAGAAACTCTCTGCTATCTCTCTCACTCTCCCTCCTCCTCCACACCTCTGTCAGATCCAGTCAGACACCCTCTTGAAAGATGCCCTCCCACACCCCCTGGGTCACTGCCCTGGAGAACACCAGCAGATCAGAGAGCAGAGGGAGTGTTGAGCGCCGTGACACGAGAACAAGCGGATCACAGAAGAACAGAGAGATCATTCCTGTTTCATTCCATTCAAGTTTACTTCCTGTTTCATTGACAAGCTACAGTATAGGGCAGGGTGAAATATCCTGTTCTCTGATATTCAAGGCGAAAGGAAAATTGTGAAACATATTTTAGAGAGAGCCATCTGGGACAGGATAGCAAATGTTTTTAAGTACCACAGTGTGAGCCTTTCTTTCAGTACACTTGCCTCAGTTCATTTCAGTGATCTTGATGGGAGGAATTGCACTTGGTGGTGCATGGCCACAAATAATAGTCGGGTTAGGGGCTCAATTCCCCGTGGGAAGTAGCAACTGATAGAGAAGAGGCCCTCAGTCACATTAAATCTCTGGAGGATCCTATCTCTGAGGCACCGAGCAAGAGAGGCGGTGGAGGCCTACAGGGGTAACTTCATGAAAAAACCTTCATGAACCCTGACAGGTGTGACGCTAAACTATGCTTGACCGGCCATTTTGAATTAGGTCCATGTTTAGATTGGCATCAGGCTGATTCCTGTTGACAAGTCTGTGTCACGTTGAACAAAATGAATGAATGAATGAATGCATAAATAAATAAATAAATCTACTTAAAATGAAGACGAGAGGAGAATAATCAAGTGTTGCCTAATTGGAATGTGTATGATTAGACCAAAGTGGGCTAAAATTACTGCCAGAGTTGTGACAATAGTGTTGATTGCAGACAGATCAGCACCTTGGACAGCGCCGGAGCAGACCCCATCTCTTTCCCGCCAATGAGGACTCTATTCCCGGCAGTCTTTTAAACCTGTATGATTGATCAGTGTGAGAAAGGGGGCTTGAACAAACAGAGCACCAAGCCTCTCAGACAAACTACTCGGCTCGGCAATGCCCCCCCTCACACACACACACACTGCCACTATCAATCTAAAGGAAAATCCAACACTCTCCTTGGGCACAACTGCATCATACCGTATAGGCCTATATGTTATATACCCGATGTGGAATTAAGTGGATAATATCCTGTTTTAGATGCTCTTCTCTTCTCTAAATCTTATTGGCCTCCTAGGATAGAATTCTGCACATGAAGAATATATTATTTGGGTTTAGGGAGGGAACTCGTGGGGAGGGAATCTTGATCTGGCATTTCTGCTGTAGCATGTTCCCTCTATAATTTAGGAAATGACCGATTAAACTATTTCAAGAGCTGACATCTCCAAAGTTTCTTTCTCACATTTTTCTCACTTTGGACTTGGTTCCTCTACACTGGGGGTTGAGCAAAGAGTTATTCCAGAGCTTGAATCATTACCGTGATCGAACCAAAATGTAAGACCGGCAGCAATAGCCACTCAGACTCGGCTGAATATAACTATGCTATATTGCCCATAAAAGATTAAGTGATTCTAAATGGGCTTTGTAGTGAAGTGGAAAGGGAGAGAACCAAAGAGCTCAGTGGAACTCTGAGCAATGAACCTGTCGCCACTTCAGATTATATTACATTTTTGAAGCGAATGAGAGTAAGTGTGCCTGAATAAGACCCAGCTTAGCCAGACTTGATTTCTTGGGCTTGGGTATTATTATCCTGTAAGATGCTATGGTGGCTACGAAGAGCTCTATTTCCTCCATAGGTAGCAGTCTAGCTCTTGTTTTAGCTGCCCCTGGGTGGATCGTCTCGAGCACAGCTGGTAAAGAGCCATGCTGCCAACATGGGAAGGAGGTCCATCAGTCAGCATGGCTTCACAGATTGCAGTCTGCTCAAGGAGGTTGTTAGATGTTTGGGCCCATGGAGAGATAAAGGCTCAGCTCTAGAGGTCCCTTCAGCTATAAAGGAAACTCATTAAGGTTGGAAACAGTGGAGGGGGCGTCAGTGCACTGGGGTGGAACAGTGTGCAGACTCCAAACGTTCTCTCTCTCTTTCTCTCTCTCTCTCTCTCTCTCTGTCTCTCTCTCTCTCTCGTTAGGTCTGAGATTCATGTGTAACATGCCTGCACTTAACAATTTGCACTAAACAAAAACCAACCAACACAAACAAACAAATAAAACCTAAAGGGTATTTAATGATATTTCTCACAGAGGGAGTTAGCTCAGAGCTGGCAACTGAAAGAGACAACAGATAAATGAAATACACCATTAACACGATCAGTAGCTTTACCAGCCCTGTTTCAAGTTGTTAGCTGTTAGCCTTGTCTACCATTTACAATTCTACTGTTTTAAACTTGTATTAAACATGGCCTGTTGTTACGAGTCTGGAGTTGCCCTTCTGTTTGACTGCTTGGACTTTGAACCAAGAGTTCATCATTGATCACCTGCTTGTCCTACTTTCAAGATATCGTACTTCCTCTATTAAAAGACTAAAAGATTGTTTGTATTTTGCACATCAGTCAAAAACTAATCCTGGTTTTGATCAATCTCATGTATATTTTCTGGGTCATTCTTGACGGGAGCCCAAATATTGGCACTTCGGCCCTGTGAGGTACCTGTGGCCTTTGCAGAAACCTCTCTTTTTAAGAGGCCACTCTGTCCGCGCATGGCTGCTGCGCCTGAGATAAATTAATTGATATT
This sequence comes from Sardinella tawilis, assembly GCA_030264315.1. Taxonomy (NCBI): domain Eukaryota; kingdom Metazoa; phylum Chordata; class Actinopteri; order Clupeiformes; family Clupeidae; genus Sardinella; species Sardinella tawilis. The sequence goes on from JASCQY010000010.1 coordinate 14,676,711, forward strand.
TGGCTGGTGGAGAGCCAGGGTGACAGTTCCACTCTGCTGGAGACAGTTCCTCGAGCTGACCCACTTTTTCCAACTGTGTGAGTTTTTGGAATTTTAATTGAGCCCAAGCCGACTGAACTCAAGACCTGTGACACCTGCAGTCTGAGCGCTGTGCTCGGAAGGCTGAGGGCAGAGCCTGTGTTGATGCACAGGATTAACTGAAATACCTGAAATCATGAGCACAATCAGTGAAGGTGATTACAGTGCTGCTCACGGACGATTCCTGGGCTACAGTTACGGCTAGCTGTCACTCCATTTCAAACAGTACAAATCTGAAATTAAATAACTGCAAAATAACAGTCAAGTGTAAGGCAATTCCAACTAATTTGATTTTTTATTGGCTGTGCAGGATTGAGAGTGTTTGATGTATCCTCTTTAAATAGGATCTTCACAAAATGGCAGTATGTTACAGTAATGAAAGTTGCTTAGGGTATTCCAAGTATCAGAGGTAATATTTTGTTAATATTATTTTGATCATTTTGTATTCTAAAAGATAATTACAGTGAAATAACAAGATGGACACCCATGGAGGTATGCATCAAGGGTATATTAAAGATTTTAATGAACTTATTAAGATTTCATGACCCTTGTAAAAGTAATTTCAAAGTTTATCACAAAGGATTGGAAGTTCAATAAAATGGTAACAAAAGCTTTATGATGAGCTTATGAATGTTTGCTTATGTTGCCCTCTAATTTATTTGGCTTAGAACATTTTCTTAACAAATAAAATATAACACAGTTTCTAATTATAGGCCTACGTGTTTCAGAATCAATAAATTAGGCTACTGCATACACTTGTTGTATAAGTATAAGTCCCTTCTGAAAGTGTGGACCAAACATGTTACCATATATTATAAATAGTTCTAAATAGGCCAGAACTTTCTCTTCAATGTGCTGAAGATCAAAGAAAATTACATCAACACCTGCAATGAAATGTCCTTGCTTGTCAAGAACATTCAGCTGGGAGTTTTATTGTTCATCAGAAGCCATCACAAACACAAGCAGATGTTAAATGTCACAATGTGCAGACTTGCAAATGCCACACACACATAGTCATGAGCATGACAAGACTCTGGAAATATGTACAGAATAGAGATGAGTGAGAGGACGGATTTGGCAGTTGGGCCAAAGTTATCCCAACGGACGACTCTGCCCTGTACCTAAAGGTGTCAGGTCAAGGCAGTCAAATGTTGAAAAGTTGGCAAACATAGTGATGAAAAGCTGTATTACTGAAAACGGAGTCCAATTCTGGGATATAAACACCTAAACAAAAGCTGTTTGAGTGCTTGCATGAGGCACAAGTTAACACTATTGTTTAGTAAGCATTTGTACTAGACATATTTGATCATATTCAAAATAACAAAATGGAGAGATTCCCTTGCCGTTCTCAGTTTACTGAGTGGCCTACACGCTTAATTATCAAAAAACCTGCTGAAAAGAGTTATGCTCATATCTGTGCAATACCAAACATTCTGGCCACACACTGGCCTTGTCAGAGACTGTATTGTCCAACACTGCAATGTATTGTCAGCATTGTTGTGTGCATTGTGTTTTGCATTGTTGTTTAAGCACCCAAAAGCTGTATGGGGAGCTCCATAGAAAAAGAACATGAGAAGATCCCAATACTGTTATAAACAAAAAAAACTTAAAAGACTTTTCAAATACAGTATTTCATGGCTGATTTTCCAAAATGCAGCGTTAGGTGGGGCAGCGAAAGTTGCATTACTGTTATCGTCAGGACAGGTCAGTCAACCAAAACAATCATTTCTAGGTGGGTTTATGATTATGAAAATACTGTGTAGGGTCTTTTTTAACTTAGAAGAGCTACACTGTGTTGTTTTCAGGTAAAATAAAAAGTCACTGTGTCCTAAATAGGAATAATTTTAGATAAGAGCAAATTACAATCACACCAACTGATTCCTCATGACTAAGTCATTAAGTTCTAGGTGTGTCGCTGAAGGAACCCTAAAATAGTCTTACATTTCAGGAAACTCTGAGGACAACGTTTTAAAGGTCAACTGCCTCCACTGTCTGCTATTCCACTCTTTCAAGAAAGGTCAGGTTTGTTTGAGAATACATTTAGATTAGCACCAGCAATATCTGAAATTCTCCATCGGCTCCAACTTTTTTGCGGAGAGGTGAACTTACGATTTTTGGCACAAACTTTGTGTGAAAGCAGGAATACTAGAAACTGACAAATAGATGTAACCAAGAGAAAATGTGGTGTTTTTGATACCGTTGCCTGTGATGGTGCGGCTATTTCATTCCGATGACCATTCCTGGCTGAGCTCCCTGACCAGGCGAGGACCTTCAGATAAATAGGCCATGGAAAGGATGCTTGGATAATAATAATACCCTCTGAGGAAATCTCTGACTGCCTAAACTATCTTGACACATCCTAATAGCCATAACTCTTTCCGAGGGTCATTTCTATCTCATAATTTGCCAAGCTGGCCTCCTATCCCTTGCAGTCTCTCCAAGCCCACGCAGAGGGGCACAAGCAAAGGCGAGAGGATTAAAAATGGACCCTGAACGCTCCTCCTCTCCCCATTCATCAGTGTAATGAGGAGCGGTCAGAGCCGCTTACCGTCACGCCCAGGTAAACTCAGGTTGACACCCAGGTGGGCCAAAGGAGACATTAGATTATCGGATCACACATTTCCACTGGACACACACTCTGCTCAGGTGAGTCGGGGTGAGGTGAGACATTAACCCTCTCTTATATTCAAATTGGATTTAATCCCCGCAGACGTCTTAGGAAATCACATTACATGAGTATTATAATCTTAAATTAAATACTGATAAATACCATCAATACATTGATCTCAAAACATCATTGTGTATGGCAATTTGCAGTATGTGTTGAAGAGCTACAGTACTTTGACCCATCAAGCCATTCGGGTTGGTTCTGTTACTAACTTTCATCACGTTCTTGGTTGCTATAACATTACACCGAATGGCATAATAGACTGCAGCAGAGTTTAATAAGGAAACTATCCAGAAACTCATAGTATGTTATATAATCTAATATGATTTGATGATTTGTGAACACACTACATTCCCTTATTCTCTTTAACATTATCTTATTATTTTTTTTATTTCCCACAGACATTTGCTCTAATTGTACCATTCAGCTGTACTGTAAGAGTTGAGGACTCATGTCCTTTTCACACAGCATATATGCACAGTCACCCAGACCTTTTAAATGTCAGCCTTGACATCAGAGCTCTGTTCCTCAGAGGCGTCTGTGAACCTGTGACTGACACCATAGTGTGTGAGTGTGACACAGTTATAGCTGTGAAAACTACTGTGCAGGCCTGGACTGGTTCTGGAGCTTTGAAGGTGCGTGACGTGCTGTTTTTTTTTTTTTTTTTTTTTTTTTTTTACTCGCTCCTTTCCCCAGGTAGTTGGGAATTGTGAGAATGACATTCATGCTTTTACTTAGTTCAAGCTCCCCGGCTGGTTACAGAAGAGTTGGGTGACAGATCGGGTGAGGGCAGTGCCAGTTCTACTGTGTGGAAAGAAAAGAAATCTTGCCACATGTATCTTCAAAGCATGAAGAAGCCCAGATGGCATTTCCTTTGAGCCGGGAACACTTGCAAGAAACTCCTTGCCTTGCGCTTGTGTTTTGTTGCTGAGGAGTTTGGTGTTGCATGTATCTTTAGGTAAGAGAAGGAAATTTTATCTTGAGTAAATTATTTCACCTGGTGGGTCACTTGACTTGAGTTGAAAGACCTCTGTAACCTTATTGATCAGACTTCAATAATTGACATGTGTACTGTGTATCACATGGTTCAGTTGGGTTGTATAACACACACACAAACACAAACACACACACACACACACACACACACACACACACACTACACACTACAATTACTCGGTGGGCTGACATGACATGAATGGCAGATTTAGCAGAAACTGAGACAAACATGAAAACCAATGCTGTGGTCATACATACATACAGTAACACATCCTTCTCCACTCCCTCTCTACATATCCCACATTGATTTAAGACATTTAATATGTTAATATATGCAATAGGAGCATAATTTAATCCAGATCTCAATCCCGGCACGCTAACTCTCCCATGAAAGCCCACTGAGGTTTTCCTGTATCCACACGCCTTCAGCTTATTATCACCACTTTGCGTTCCCTTCTCTTTTTTTCCTTCACTTCAGTTTTCAGTCTTTTTCACAGGGCATCTGCATTTTTTTCATAATCCCTCCCTTTCCCATGTATATTTCACATTAATAAGCTCACTCTCTGTCTGGCCTGTGGGAATCAATTATGCCACCTCGCTCCTTGTCTCATTTCAGTTGTGTCCTTTGTGGTTTCTGCCTCTGGAAGCGGTTTCCATGAGCTCCATGAGATGTCTGAAGAAGACCCCCCTTCAACCAACCTCCACAAGAAAAATGCCCAATTATGAACAACATGGCTCAAAATGACACTGATATGTGTGGTGTCACCTATCCCACAATTAAGTTCCACTGTGTGTGCCTGAAGCCATTTTGGCCAATGTCAGCATTTCTTTGTAATATAAAATTTAATTAGTCGAGGGTAAAAAAAAAATGTTTGCCACTGAAAAGAAATGCAGATCTAAACTGTTAGATACTGGTATAATGATATCCATAGCTATTGTAGTGGTTCTTTATAAAATTCACAATGTTTTTGACAGACACCACTAACTCTAGAATCAGCATTCTATAATCACATTATTAGCCCTCTCTCAGCTTGAAACATCTCCACGCTTACACTTTTTTTTGTAAATTCGGCAACTATCTTTATTGTATCTTGTCTGTTTTGTATTTATATTGCCTATATGCTGCAGTATATGCTTTTCTGTTAAGGTATAAGGATATCCCGTACTACATCAATTTGCCAGATATGTTTGAATCTAATTCCGCTTGGTTTCTGAGAAAGCACACAACTGCTGTTTAAAAATGATGCTTTTCAGCACCATGGACAGAGCTGCTAATTTCAGGACCATGGACAACCTGCAGGCTGTTCCTGAGGGGTACCCCTTGAAAGGTGTTTCTTCCTTCTTTTCTATGGATTTAAGTGACTAAATGAGAACAGGTTCATTATCTTGTCCTCATTCCTCAGCAGACAAACACAATCCCAAACACAGAGTTCCTAAAGAAAACACTAAGTCTACCTGAGCTTGTCTTTAGCTAAGACGGATGGCTAAGCTTTCTCCTGCCAATGACTCACAGAGACAAAGCATTGTGCTTGCGATCTGTCTGATGCACACGCTGTTGTTCCTAGGGCTCTCAGTCACAGTGAATGGACAGCCAGTTTGCAGCTAAACTGCCTTTGTCCTGTTGGGACCTGCCATCTCGACAAGTAATTTATCGCCTCATTTCGGGAGAAAAGTTTTTCGCCTGACTTTGAGGAACAGTTTGATGTATGTACAGGATTAGTCACGCCAGACAAACTGTTGCTGATGTGTTGCTTCCGGAAGCTTCTGTTGTCAACTAACACTGTCATCCCTTCTGTTCAATATAAGTGCATGGTTTACGGCAGTGTATATTGCTCCATATAAATGTGTATTCCACATTATATTGATTTCCCCACTGGGTTTGGGAGCCGGCCACCCAGACTTGTGAAATGATGTATTCTACAGCTGATCAAAGCTGAGCCGGCTCTTTACACTTTATTTGATCTCTCAGCAGCTCTATTAGATCTGCTGGAGGATGGGAGGTGACGACCCAACAACGCAATGTAATAAAGGTCTCTTTGAGGTCTGCATTAGAGTGGCATTGAGACTAAGAGCACTAGCTGGGGCCTTATCAGGACCTTAGTGCCGCGGGTGAATCCCACAGATTCTTGCCTTGCTTCCTCACACATACACACACACACACACACACACACACACACACACAGCCACACAGAGCGTGTGTCTGACCCCTCACAAACATTCTGACCCCTCGGGAATGTTGTCCCACTAACCAGAGGTGACAGAAGTAATGACCCCCACCCATCTCCATAATTTGGGCAGAGGCGAGAATGGCGCTGACAGCCCATTACTTTCCTCTAATGGCTCTCCCCCAATGCGTGAGAATACACACAACCCGAGACTGAGGTTATAAACCAGCCATTTCAGCGTTACCGAAGCTCGCTTAGGCTTCACAGGCATTTGACTGCTTAACTACACTGCCCTCAAGGACTCAGGGAATAGGATACTATTAGGAGAATTCTACAATACTATTGGGTAAAACTTAGGAACAGGAGAGCAAGAGGTATGGAGGAAGATGTGAAGAAACGCAACTGGAGTTCTCTCTCTCAGAAGGCACCTCATAAATTATGTAATATGAGTGCTTGGTGGTTAACATTAGTTTATTAGTATTATTAGAAATGCTAGGAATGTGCGTGACACTGCAAACTGTTCCATGATATTCACACTCTAACCAAATACACAGACATGTAAAGGCTGGCATCATGCATTGATATTTAACCAGCCCTATTTTTATTTCATTCTTCACAATTTCCTCTCATGCAATACTTTGTCCCCCCCAAGCATTAATCCTATTTAATATTCCGATATGCTATCTCCCTCCAAGGGACCAGCTATGAAACCAATGAGGTATGTTGTAAGGCATTAATCTCTGACCAACACCTGCTCCAAGCCTTCTCTTCTAGTTTTCACCCTCCAAAAACTTTCTATTTGGGAAAAGAGCTCAAAACAACCTTAAAACCTTTTAATCTGCACAGGGAACTTACTGGGTGGGATATTGCATGTGGCTGGTTCTAGAATTGAGATTGAATTCCAATGGACGGACATTACTGAGCCCCTGTTTACAGCACAGGGATTAGTGGACACACAATGATTCCCAACACCACCGACTGAACAAGGGGGGTTAGAGGTCAACTCTGGGCTGTGCTGATAGGCACCACTGCCACTTGTTTGGTGGAGTCGGACACACACATACACACACACACAAACAATATTTCAGACTGAGCCACTGTTGTGATTCAACAGCGTTCCCTATCAAAATACTGTAGCCCGTATAAAATGGGAGATTAGATAAATACCCACCTAATATAAATAATTTCTTGTCACTTGTTTGTTCATCCAGGTGCTCACTTAAAGATTTAAAATACAAGCATGAATTATGCCGGGTGAGCTTCTACCAAATCCACTATTATCACATATCTCTGACTGCTACCTATGTGAACCTGTGATTTATTTTCTAAAACAGATAGTTCTGATCCCCGATTATACTGTAATTGATTTACTCTCAGTGCCATTTAAAAACCCAGCACAAACCTGTAACACTGACCACATTTCATTCAGCATTATACCAGCATGTGTTCACTGTTTTTTACTCTTCTACCACTTGAGTAGTCTGCCAATAACAGGAAACAGCAAAAGTAATCCTGTACAATGATTCCCAAACACCACAGCTCACCACACCATCAGCATTCCTGTATTTCACCAGTCATCAGTAACTAACTTCAGATCTACTTTTTAGCATACAGTACTGCTTTGCTGTTCTCCCTGGGATGTCCTAATTGACTTCTGCACAATCTTCTCTGGATTTCTGTCCCCCTTGTGACACAAAAACTCATAAACAGTTAGAGGCCATTCTACATGAATCCACTGCAACCCAAACAACAGACCCCAGAATTTCAACACGTCGGACAACAAAAGCGTATTTATGAAATCTACTGTGACATGCGGCAGCTGGCAATTAGCACCAGCCGAAACATCAAAGTGACAGAAGAGCAAAGATGATAGAGGAGCCTGTGGCCGGCCCTCACTTTTCTTTGCTCTTTTCACTCCTCAACGTCATTGACTAAATTAATCCCTTTAAGTTCAGCAGCAATTTTCTCATTAAACACAACTCAACTTTGCTGGAGGAAGAAAAGGGTCATTTCTTCTTTCCCAACATCTGAGTGCTCCTCCGCCCCACGGCCCTCGGAGAAAATTCCTCTTCTGCGGTGTAAATTGCCAAGTAGGGACATTGTCGGCACACATCCCCTGTCATTTTATTCCACCAGCTGAGCAGCACTAATCTCTGGGAAAGAGAGAGAGAGAGAGAAATTCCCCTCCCCTTGTGGAACGTGACATTGCCAGGTCCTGACTTTGCCATGGTAGAGTACTCCATTAAAATTCGGTAGAACTTTGAAACGATGAAATAGAAAGGTTTGAGGATCACATTAAATACCAACGCATTCAATGTCTTTATTGTTTCAGAATTTGGGGAATAGGAACACTAGGCTTGATAAGAAAATGTTCCAATCTGTTTCTTAAACAATATTCTCATTAGGATTATAGAATGTAGTAAAGGAATGCATTAGCAGGACGCATTCCTGTTGTGGAAAGGTCCCTAACATATGCAGGCACGGGGAGGAAGGCAGTGGTTTGTAGTTGTTTGGATGGTAACCACGGTGAGTGGATGATGCAGTATGGGAAAGACACACATCTCTGCCTCCAGCTTCCTCTCTCAGCTCGTTTCGGCTTCTTCTTCATTAGAGCTGCTCCACTTGAGCATATATCTCAAAAACGCCAGCTTCTCTCTTCTTTTGCAACTCATGGGCCCATACTCAACACACACACACACACACACACACACACACACACACACACACACACACACACACACACACAGCCAGCCACCCAGTCAGCCATTTGCATTCATTATTCAGAAGAATGTTAATTTCAGGGAGATATGTAAATGCATGTCTCGGAGAAGAAGGGGTGAACACCGCCATGGTCTGTTTGGTCCGTTTGTGGCACAGCCTCCCTCCTGCATAAATCAAAGTTTACTTACACTTTGGTACTGGGAGGGTGATTGATAATACTGTGTGTGTGTGTGTGTGTGTGTGTTTGTGTGATGAAAGGTCAACCTGTGTCTTTGTGATTTCCGTCCCAGTTTGTCTGGTACCTTTCGAATGACTTATCGCTTCTCAAAAGGTCTCATTATTCATGGCTTTTCTAAAGAGGTGGTGCTCTACTTGCAAGGGCTTCTCTCGAATTTATTTCTATAACACTGTACAGCATTTGTACTCACACCTCTAAGGAGCTCATTCATCCCAGTTATGAAAATGTACAACACTAACTAATGATTGAATTGATACTGTATATGTTAACAGCTAAATTATTATACAGAACATTATGATTTAATGATCTAAGTATTCATGTATTCAAGGATTCAAGCTTTACTATTGCCATTTGAGAGGCTGATCAGTTTTGATTTTTGATATTGAAATGCTCACAGAAGCTATACCAGACGACAGTAGGGTGTGAGGACAGAGAAGTTCAGAGAAGGGCACTGTCTCCGACTCCTTTGCTCTGTTGCAGCCCCTTTTGCTCTCCTGGTCAGGCTTCAGAGAGAACACTGACCGAATGCAGACGTATGAGACGAGCGCTTCTCTTTGTGCTTCCCTGGAGGCCTAGTTACTGGAGCAGGGAGAGAGTGGAAGTGTGCGTCTGCTCAGACTGTGGCCCAGGGAACTAGAGCACAGGTGAGCAGCAGGAGGCCAGCTTTTGAAAGTGTGTGTGTGTGTGTGTGTGTGTGTGTGTGTGTGTGTGTGTGTGTGTGTGTGTGTGTTTGTTTTATACTTTAAACCAGCGTTACCAAGGGAGCTTTTCTAGAAATAAGAAAAATCTATTTAATGAGTTGTACTGTATAAGGTCTTCTTCAGTTGAGCAACAGGGGGTCATAACTATGAAAGAATAGAAAAAAAATTAAGCATAGCATCCTTCATCAACTGAAAAAAAAATCACGATTCCATCGGCAAATATTTCTGCAAATCTGTAATTGAGAAATACGGTACTGTACAGTATGTGTACAAAAGTCTCTCTCTGAGGTAGAACAGATGCTGTCAGATGAGTCTAGATGAAATTCAGGGATGGCCCTACCCTTTTTGGTGCCCTAGGCTGACACCCCCGCTGCAATGGCTGTTGCTATATCCACAGCCCAAGTCATTATTAGCTATGTTTGGACAACCACTGTAAATCCTTATAGTACACTGTTAGGCAGAGGAGTTCCTACTGTATTTCAGGTGATAACAGCTGAAACTCAATGTCCCTTTATGCTATTGATGCACACATCAACTTAATGATTAACTGATTCATGCTAGATAAGTCTATTAGGGTTCAGGGCTCATAAGGGAAGGTTTTTTTTTTTTTTTTTTTTTTTTTTAACTCAGCGTTACTTGTTGGTTGCTTCATCCTCCAATCCTTCACCCTTCAAATGTTTTCATGGGCATTTTGGCAGATTCAGTTCCAAAACAGCTTGATTGATAATTACACCTTTTTTTAATCAAACACCTTTTCAATATCATTAGAAAAATTGAAAACTCTTCATTATTTCTTGTTACAGAACATACAACGTAACCCCCGTGACATCAAAATCTGCTCCATAGAGAATTATGTATTATTACCCTCTGTGGGGATGACAGAAATGTGACACAAACAAGAGCATATCTTTTAGTACCGTTCATTCACTGGTAATTGAGCTAGTGTGAAGTTAAAGCAGAAATGGAAAAAGGGTTATATGCATCTAAATAATGATTTGAAAAAAAAATTGTGTCACACGAAAGGAATTATTTCCACCCTCTTTTAGCAATATTGGTTTAATTGGGACGTTTACTCTGAACAATGACAAAGACTAGCAGACCAAGGGCTCTCCAAAGACTCGTAAACAAACAGCCCTTTTTAAAGAATCCAAACAAAGTTTCAAACAAACGGCATTGCAAGGCGGGGCCCCAACTGTGTGCAAAGAAATACAGATTCACCACTAGCAACAGTATGAGAGTAATGAGCTTAAGGAATAAAACAAATGGGGAGATATGGTATGGGGATCTGTGTTAATCAGTTTGTTTCCTCTTGTCTTGAACAACTCTACATACAGCCCCACTCACTTGCAATAAACTTAAAGCAAAGGTTCAGAGTACATTTTACTAAAGCGCTATGCGCTATGAAGTCCATTCACATACCCCATCCGAAGATTTGTTTACCTCGGTCAAACATTGACGGAGATAGCCGAGCTTGACGAATGCCTTAATACAGCCGCTATTGGCACGTGTGATGTATCTCTAAAAATGCAAGTAATCTTACCAAACTTCTACAGTAGCGTAAATAGGTTATGTACTCACTAAAAGCTGCATTGGAAAATTTGTCCACCAACAGTTTATCAAACACAACTTTTGCCCTATTATTGCTAGTCTCAATTTCCCAAGATGGTGGCACGTCAATGTCACTGTACCGGTTAGGGAAAAGCAAGTAAAAGTCGCAAGATCACCTGGTTAAGAATATCCTTTTTTTCATTTTCTGAAGTATGTACCACTTATTTTCAGCTAATCATTTTTGTAGAGTAGTATTGGCAGCAAAATATTGCTGGATTCTTTGTTGCATTGCTTTCTGTCAAGAAGAAGAGGACTTTTACTGTCTTACTTGTTTTTACCAAACCTGTGAAGTGACTCCTACTGTAACCTAGTGCTACACACAATTGCAAGCAATCTTACAAAACTTACAAACAAGTCTTTGGTGATCTTCAGTGACATTATGTCAAACCAGTTGTGCACATTGTGATTTCTGTGTCATTCTGTTGTGCTGGTATTTGCTGTTTTGAAGCACCACAGTTGGGATTGTGTACGTGACCTCACAGGTACAGTAGAGCTGGATGCCTGAGGGATGCGCAGGTGCAGTATTCTATCTCAGGTGTGAAGGTGCGATGAAAACAACAGTGACCACAGTGCCAGTCGTCGATAGTCAACAGTGCCTTCTCCACTGACCCCTAAACGAGCTGAGCAACAGCCAAGAGATTACATTTCGAGACGCAGAACTTCCACATGGGCATGGAAGCAGAAATGTGCCTGCATCAGTAGCCTATCATGAGTCCTGGCAGGTTGAACTGAAGGTGACAATAAGTTATTAGAGAGGGCAGCATGCATGGAAGTGATGTGTTATTACAAAGACCCAGTCCCACTGATCCCTCAAAGACTTAAAGGGGAACTCCGACTCGTTTCAGACAAGATTCTGTTGTATGAAGGCTTCACATACTTTCATTTGGTACAAAAACAGCGCAAATCAATTCAGAAATCAGTGAGCTAGCCAACTAATATCATAAGCATAAACATAGCATATTCTGTTCTGTTGAAATACATTTTATGTAATCTGGTAGCTCACTCAATTCAGAACAGATTTTGTCTGACATAAATCAAATTCTACTTCATGATTGGTCGATTCATGCCAGTTGTGAAGAAATTAGGGCTTAACACTGGGAGATACAGGGATTCAGCCATTACAGAGAACAGGCAAAGTTGTTTTATTTGGGTGTTTTTATGCTAAACATGTTTATGCTTGTATGTTTGTATTTTTTGTTATCCTACAGCACAGCATGCTGCCACCACTCAAACAAACAAACAAAAAAAAAACAACAACAACAACATGGTCTCCTTGAAGTTGAAAGTACAGCCAGGGCCCTTGGTGTGAAGAAGTCTAATTCGTTAAATTTATTCCGGGGGTGGGGAATTAATCCCTTGAGAAAAGCTGACTTTCTGCTCCTGCTCAATTAGCCGCAGTTCACACGGCTGCAAAAGAAGGCGACGCAACTAGCCCACTGCGCTGAACCCGCCGTCTCCTCCCACTTGTGGCTCCCGCACGTCTGAGCTCCAACAGGCAGCCCTGTCGCGGGGCCTGTGGTGCTGGACATGTTTGCTGTAATTGTTAAATCCCTTTCCACACCACATGGAGGAGATTATGCAAATCCTCCTTATACCTTTCTCTTCCCCTCCCTCTTCATTTTTTGTTTGCTTTTGCTCATTTTACAAAATAAGACCTAATCTTCCCCATTGGAGAGTTTAGTTATGATAGAAAAAATGTAGACATCTCTGTCTCTCTCAATCTCTCTCTCTCTATCTATCTCTCTCTTACTGACCTTATACCCCCTTACACACTGCCTCTCTCAATCTCTCTCTCTCTCTTTCTCTATCTATGTCTCTGACCTTATACCCCCTTACACACTCACACTCTCTTTCACCACCTCTCTTCTGTCCACCAGCTTAAATATGAGGCAAAATGGGCTTCATAATTGCCCTGAGATCTCTGGCTGCTTTCCAGGTTAATGAGACCCAGATCGGAGCCTCCTTCAGCCACTTAAGGTCCTGACAGTGCATGAGACCCTGCATCTGCTGACGGTGGGCATAGGGTGTTGTTGCTGGTTATTAGCCTCTTATCTCTGGTGGGGTTCTATTCTACCTCTCTAAAACCTCATTTGTCTGCTGTGCGCATGTGTGTGTGTGTGTGTGTGTGTGTGTGTGTGTGTGTGTGTGTGTGTGCTTGTGTGGCCTCATCTGAGATGATAGCTGCATCAGCAGACTTCAGTGTGGCAGGGTGGCTGTTTTGGCTTCTAATCCTCCCTAAACCCCACGTTCAGAGGCAGCAGTGGAATTTAATATTACTGATGGTGTGTAGCTGGGCTCCACCATGTTAATATAGGTCTTACTTTGTTCAAACAAAACAAATCTGCTGGAGGCAATCACACAGTGTGTATGTGTGTGTGTAACGTGTGTGTGTGTGTGTGTGTGTGTCTGTGTGTGTGTGTGTATGCGCATACTTTTATACTGTATATCTCCAGTGAAAAAAAAAACATAAAGCATAACAAAACTAAAATAAACAAAACAAAACACCACATTTTACCACATTCCTTCCACCAAACCGACTGTTGCTAAAGCTGAGGTCCATATCACAGACGGGTTGGACAAGGAGGGAGGGAGAGAGGGAGGGAGTGAGGCAGAGGGACGTCTGCATGTTCTCAGGATCTCTGGCTCCTCCGTGGTAGAAAAACTCTGCCAATACTGACACATTGTCTCACATTTGAAAAGCCCACTGGGGAAGGTGGTTGCCAGAGCCAATGACTTGAAGCCACTCTAGTTCCTTCCTCCTTGGCTGGAGGCATGGGCAAGGCTGGCTGAGGGAGCGGTCAGGCAGGAAAGATGGGTGGAACAGGTGGCACAAATGGATGGGGCTCAGTGATATGGGGCCTGGCTGGACTCCACACAGAGCTTTTCACTGTGAATCACCTTCTTGCTGTACCAAAGACAGGCAGGCAATGATTAGACAGATCTGGGGAGAAAGAGATAGTGGCGGCTTCCTCTCATTCAAATCATGACTGAATAAAGTGATGAATAGAAATGAGCTGGATAGGTACGTGCTCCTGGCCGCCTGCCGAAGTGTCACTGTCCATTTTGGTACTTTGCTTCAGGGGTAACAGAACAACTGCACTCGCCAATCGCAGTTACATCACCCACCACTCTCATTCTCACCTTCTTCCCAGTCCTTTTTCCCTCCTCACCCTCACTCTCTCAATCACTCTCACTCACTCAATCACACTCACTCACTCTCTCAATCCCTCTCATTCACTCACTCACTTCCTCTTATTCACTAACTCACTCTCTCTCACTCCTCTCTTATTTGTCCTGAATTCATTCTTCTTTTGCATTTCCCTTATTGCATTGTTCATTCCAAGTTGTTTACAGTAAGGACAGTATTTATATTTATTTTTTTGCTTTTCTGACAGTTTGATCCTCCATAAAATTAAATTGATCATGGGTCAAGTCAAGTCAAGTCAAGTCAGTTTTATTTGTCAATTCTTTCACATGTACTAGATGTGGGATGATGATGTCATTTCATAAATGCCTTATTCTAAACGGAACAGAATAGATACAGATAGATAGAACAGATGGATGGATGACACTATCCTTTGGGCCTTAGAGCACAGTACGCAGGCCAAAAATAATGGCCGTCTATGTCCTGGATAAATGTACTTTTCAGCATCAGGCCCTTTGTATATATTTGGGGCATTTTATTTGCATAATGCAATTTTAGACACTGCAAACACTACGGATGCAAAATCTAGTTTGAAAAGGAATTAAATTTAATGTGATCATGTGAATTTCTGTGAAACTTTACAAGGCAAGATTGATAGGCTTACAGTAAGCCAATGATTGAAAAAATTATTGAAATAATGGTTTCTGATGAAGAACGAGACAAATTATGAAGTGATGAAGGTTTCGCACATGAATAAATGAGGAGAATAAATGTGAGTGGCGTATTATTCAAGACAATGTGAAATTCATATGCAAGTTCCTGGAGGCTACTG
Organism: Sardinella tawilis; assembly: GCA_030264315.1. Lineage (NCBI taxonomy): Eukaryota > Metazoa > Chordata > Actinopteri > Clupeiformes > Clupeidae > Sardinella > Sardinella tawilis. Next base: position 14,691,863 of record JASCQY010000010.1, read on the forward strand.
GGATGTCTGGTTCCATGCTGAGGAAGTGATGGCCTGGGTGAGCTATTGCTCTGCATTGCGCTACTTGTAATCAGCTAGTAAGAGCGGGGGACCTCAGGAACCTGATTGCATTAATGAAATTAGCGCTTGGATGTGGAGCAGAGGTATTAGATCACAGAGGGAAGCCTCACTGAATGCAGGGGGGATTAGATCATTGATTAGTAGAATATTACTATAAGGGCTGTGTGAAAAGATAATTGCGTATTGTACAGATCATCAGATAACTCAGAATTAGGCTTATTCATATCCGATATCTAATAAAATCAATTAAGACTGCCCAAATGTATTAACATTTACAGTACAGTAATATGATACTGTGCTCAGCTGAACATTTATTATGCATGGCTCTGGTTGCTTTGCATGTACTGTAGGCCTACTGTACTTTTATAAACAAAGACTACCAACATTACATGGTGTTAATAATGTGCACCAAGAGTCATGCTTTATACTTTTGTTTGTTTTAATTGGATTTATAAACAACCAGACTCTGCCAAATGTAGAGTAACACGTTTTGGCTTAGCTTTATAGACAGCGCGATGTGCTGATTGGAAGAGAAACAATCAACAGAGGGTCCATGAGGCCCAGGGGGTCTAACCAATTACTTGATTACAATTTGTGTTCTTTGAAAAAGAATGACAGAATAACCCATGATTACTGTACTTCAATGCGTGCACAGGAAACTCCATTAGTGCATTCTCTCCAACACACCACAGTTGGGCCATGTTAATATCAATTTTAGACACACTTAGAATCTCTATGAGGGCTACAAATGGTCAGTGCACTGTGGCCCATCAGCCGAGGGGGTGATTTAAAAGCTCTGGATTCAGACATTCTTATCAACATCTAATATGAAAAAAGTAAACCTGAAGAAGCGACAGCGAAACACGTCGTTTACTAAAGTTTAGTATTAAACTAAAGTTTAATAAAGTATCAGCACTTAAGTCAAACAGTGTGCACTGTGCAGTGATCTAACCCTTTTTTTAGGAATTTATACTGACTACTGCACATCACCAGCAGCACCTGGACTGTGCACAGGGACTCTACTCCTTTCAGTATCTAATATGATGGCTCATAGCCTGTGGATGAGTGTGGAGCTTGGTGCTTCTTGAAATATACCATTGAAATTTACAGTGCCCTGGCAAACCACCACTACAGTAAGCTTGCCAGGGTGATTCTACTCATGGGACTGTGCACAGTTTGTAATATCTCAGCATGAGATATTGGTTATAGAAGGTTGTGCTGCTTCAGAAATGAGTTCTATAGGTTAGACTGATGTTGAGACCAATATAACACAAAATATATTATCATCTTGGGCGCAACTACAGAACAGTTCTCCGGTCATCCTTAAAAAAAAAACTGATTTGGCCCTCAGAGCAAAGGGATCCAGTGTCTTGGGAACCATTAAACTAAAATTGTTGCTGCTAGTGCTGTGGCCATCATAAAAACACATAGGCTTAGAAAAGATTTTCCTTAAGCATGCCAGTCATATCTTTTATGTAATCCACAGATGAAGAAAACATTTCTAAGAATGAGGACGGGTCCTCTCTCAGAAGCATGACTGCATTAGAAGACTCATCCCTGTATCTGAGGCAAAACAATTGGATCTCAGCAGGAAGTCCACCATAACTGTAGAAGATTAGATAATTGATTCATATTGAATCATTCCGTTGTTTAGTGAAGGAAAAAAAACACACAGTGGCTGCAAGTGATGCAAGCAACTTATCTAATGACCTCAAGCATGAGTGAAAACCTCAACAGAAAACTAAGATCATCAACCAATCAATCAGGCAAATAAATGTCACTAATACAAGCTAAGAGGGATGCTGTCTTTGTTATTGCAACATGAGCCAGGAAATGTCAAATACACAAAGCCGTTCCTGTTGCAAATTCAAGGAGTTTGCGGTTAACAGTCCAACGGGGCAACCCTGCAAACCCTGGACTTCTAAATAAACCCTTTGCTTGTCTCACAGTAAGACAGTAACATCAACATCTTTACAATTTGCCGATATGACTAAACATTTAGATTAAAGTGTAGGTTCGGAGTCAATTTTACTAAAGCGCTATGCACTATGAAGTCCATTCACATACCCCATCAGAAGATTTGTTTACCTTGGTCGAATATTGACGGAGATAGCCGAGCTTGACAAATGCCTTAATACAGCCGCTATTGGCATGTGTGATGTATCCCATAAATTACACCTCTAAAAATGCAAGTAACCTTACCAAACTTAGTAGCGTTGGAAAATGTATAAATCCACCAAGAGTTTATTGAACACAAGTTTTGCCAGATGAATTTATTCAGCTTGAATTTATACTAATTGCCCCCTATACTGTCCATATAATATGGTAGAAAGAGTTACCCGGGTGACCCAATGAGACTACTTAGGGCTTCTCTAGTAAGACTTGTCAGGTTAGATGGTAACAGGGAAGCAATTACCATCAAAAGGCTGTAGGAGGAAGGAGTCTTTCTCACCCAAGATTTGAGAAACACCTACAGTATTCATCAATAATTGAACCAACATTAACCTTTTGAACCCCTTGACATGCAGGGGCCAGAGCTTCAGCCTTCCATTTACACACTAATAACAAAGCCTCCCTGTGACTGAGATCACAATGTCAACAGACCAGACCACCCTCTCTCTCTCTCTCTCTCTCTCTCTCTCTCTCTCTCTCTCTCTCACTCTCTATCTTTCTCTATCTCTCTGTGAGTGTAAGGGGAGATGCATGAATGTATCACATCAAAAATAAAATAGTATAACGTGCATGTTTGACAGGTCATGTTACAGTGAGCTGGGTTGCCATGGAGACAAAGGTGGGGTTGTTTGACACATCTTGTCAAGCACATTCTTTATTCATATATGATCATAAATATTCCTTTGCTTCTTGAATAACCACAGAAGCTTCTGTCACAAGTATACCTTGCAATGAGCTAAAGCAAAACAGGAACAAGCATGCCTGCTTCCTAATAATGGCAATCATCTATTTGTTGCATTTTTAACACAGGCTCTCTCTGTTTTGATAAGCCAATGGCTATGCAAAAAAGACAGTGAAAAGTACCTCTGATTCAGTTAGTTACCAAGTGTGTTACATTACTGATGGTAAAGATCTTGTCTGAGATATCTTTCTACAGTATATGCCTGGCTGAATTATCTATGTGACCTGAGCAAAGAGCCTGTGGCTCATTCACAGCTCAGCCTTTCCCAACCTCGCTCCATCCCATGAAAATTCAGACTGTGTTCATGCATATTCTCAGGTATTACAGTACATGTCTTTGCAGGATAGTACTCTTAAGCTGTTCTTATTTTGCAGTTATGTGATTATACTGTACTGTATATGGTATGTATTTATTATAGACAACTGCAGAGATGAAATGTAGTTATATACACACAACTAGCTTACAATATACTGTACAGTACAGCCTTTACTCAGATAATAATGTATTTCAGTGCAGATTTATGTTTTCCTGCTATCCTGACAGATACTGTGGAAAATGCATCTTTAAAAATTGACTGGTTAGCAGAAAAAAAAAATAAAATTGTATGTTGTTTTTTCTATACCTCTGGCTTTCCCATACAAAACAGGCTTTCAATTATAGCAAAGCAAACTAAAGATTTCCAACATGATGTTAGTGAATATGGTCAATTATGGGAAAATCACAAACATGGATAATAGGCTGAGGAGTGTTCAAACAGACTCATGGCACATGCAGATATATCTGCACTATTTCAGCTGAGCCAGTGAAACACTGAGTTCCTCAGTTCAGCTAACAGGAACAGCACAATTTCACACTTTCCATAGGCAGTTTGCAGTATTTCAACATCCACCAAAGCCAGAAGAAGAAAATGGTGGCAATGCACTCTTTGTGGCAAGTTTCAACTTCACATGAGTTACCTTTAATCTATGCAGAGTTTGTTTAACTTTGCACTTTTAAATGTTTTATCCACAATAAACTGACTGTCACTGTCATTTGTCAAAAAAAACTGTCAAAAAAGCTTTCAGTGGGAGATGCATAAAATATTCCATCAATATTTTCATACTGTATGGATTGCACTCATTCAAATAGGGTACATTTAATGATCACCATTCAGCGCAAGTTAAGAAAGAGAGAGAGAGAGAGAGAGAGAGAGAGAGAGAGAGAGAGAGAGAGAGAGAGAGAGAGAGAGAGAGAGAGA
>JASCQY010000010.1:14712254-14724710 GCA_030264315.1 Sardinella tawilis
TGTGTGTGTGTGTGTGTGTGTGTGTGTGTGTGTGTGTGTGTGTGTGTGTGTGTGTGTGTGTGTGTGTGTGTGTCAGGCTCCAGAACCTGAAGGCTCTCTGCCCGTTCAGGGCGCCACTCTGGGGTGCGTGCTGCGGGCTTGGATCGAGGGCAGGCCCAAAAATAGCTGTGCAAAAATCGAGTGACATCAATAGAAGTGCGAGGCGAGGCAGATATCAATGCGCTCTCTAGACAGAATGACAGACAGACAGACGGGTGTGACAGTGATGGAGGACGAGGATGGAGAGGTGAGGCCTGCTATTGGCAATATGCACAATATACACTCCTCCCCCTACTGCACATGCACTTAAGGTGCAATAAAGCCACAGACAGGAGCTCTGCAATCCAGTTTTAAAGTTCCTGGTACTTTGAGTGTGTGTATGTGGGGTTGAGGTTGTAGCTAGAAGGCGTAAGGATGCTTTTATAGCTCCATAATAGGATATATGGTGTGCGTAACTATTTTATGGACATGACCGTAAAGGGCGAGTCATTCTCATAATCTTGGGCAGAGAATGAGTAGAAAAAAAGAGAGAAGCTACTGCCAAACCTGTCTTACAGATCACACACACACACACACACACATATATATTTTCTAACAGCACATTCTTTGTGGTCTATTGTCTTTGTGGAACATAGTAAACTGGTCTACTTTTCCAAGCATACTGTATGTGCTCATTACACCACAGTCATTAATGCAACACACAGCCTACAGCCCACAAATGGAGGTGGCCTATGTAGTCAGTTCAAGTCATGTGGGTTCCTACACATTAGGGAGATGTGCCTTCTTCAGGATCATTTGTGTGAAGAAGAGCAACACATTCAGATGTAGCACATGAACCATATGGTTGCTTGTGAAATAAAAAGAGAGTCATACCTGCGCACTCTGGGTTGTCCTCATTAAAATTCACTGCAAAATCATGGGAGACCTACAAAAGATAGGACCCATTGAGAGACCATATCTCATTATACTGTGCCAAGGGCAAATCTGTCAAACACTCACCAAGAGGTGAGAACATGGGCCCTTCAAACTTCCTGCCTCCTTACAGCAAACTAGTCCACAAATAATATTCCCCCTCATAAACTCCCAGTAAAGTGACTATAAACCTATCACCTGCCTATCTAATACAATGTATTTGGACCCAATGGAGAACAAGTCCATTTCCTCATTAAGTAAGACAATGACGTGTGTTTACATCAACTGGGACTTTGTTAATTATCATTTACACACTCAAATAGGCCTTAAATAGCACTGACTGAGCACGGCTCCACTGAGACCATCGGCAGATTTTACCTTGAAGTCTGGAGGTATCCGTGCACCAAAGCCAAACGCAGGAAACATTTTGTCGCTGGTGAGAAAGACACAGAGAGAGGGGAGAGAGAGAGAGAGAGCGAGAGAGAGAGAGAGGGACAGACAGAGAAAGAGAGAGAGAAAGAGAGAGAGAGAGAGAGATCAAACATGGGTTAGAGCAGAACTGCTTACTGTCGCTACCTCACCTCAAGGAATCAGAGTTCCTCACCAGCTATTTGTTAGAGTTCATTTGTAATTGTGCTGTATTTACATAATTGCTTCTGCTAGTGCCTTGCACATCCAGAGGCTGTGCTATCTGCCTCTATGCCGCTAAAGTAGGTATAGCACTTGTTAGTGCTACAGAGAGGCTTAAGGGGAGCTCAAACAAAAGTATCTACAGACATTACAAACTTCAGAGAAGAGAGTTCTCTGAGAGCGGCCTACTTAAAAACCGTCTTAGACAGTGATATGCTCCTACAGCCTCTCAGGGATCTCTGCAGGGGGAGCAGTGTTTTCTCACTGTTTCTTTACACACACACACACACATGAACACACACGCACACACACGGACATGCACACACACACATACACACACGAACACCGTGACCTGACAAAGTTAGAGAGTCTGTGTCAAGCATCAGAATGATAACAGTGATAAAGTCTTTTGACCTCTTTGACCAATAAACTGAACCAAGTTGAATGGCATATTTGCAAGTATGGGACATGCAAAGTCTATTATAGCACATGTACTGTAGGCATATGCCATAACATGTGTTTTGTGAGAGATATTTTCTAAAACTCCCAGACAATGACTCTATAGGAAAACTTTCAGTGTGAAGTCATTTCAAAGCATTACTGTAAATGCTTTCAAAGTCGCCTTTTTTCAAAGCTCTTCAACATCCCACAGTATAAGACAATGTCATTAAAGCTCTGTTACTGTAAATTACAATGTCAAATAACAATGTCAGTACAGTACTGAACCACAGCCCATAAGGCAGGAAGCAAACAAACAGAGTGCTAGGATAACAGAAAAGAAAAACAAATACATTTTTAGGTGAGCCAGAAAGAAGGGAAATCCCTTGCCTATATTTCATCAAAGTTAATGGTGCTGTGTTTCTAGATTATTGATCTGACAGTGAACAGCTGAAACTATAGAAACAGCAGTTCAAAATACACATAGGCCTATTGATCAATACGTTTCTGGAAAGAACTGCAGGAGAATTTCACCACTGTAAAATTAATCTTAAGCATTTATTTGGGGGTATTAGAAACTATTTTGAAAAATAATGTTTTATATCTCTTGAAACATCCCAGATGATTTTTTTTTCATGAGAAAAACAATTAAAGCTATCTATCTCTATCTCTCTAGGCACACATACAAAAGCCAATTTGATGTGTTAGACCAGAACACAGCATACAGACATTTCTTCAAGCACAGTATGAAACAAGTAATAGGCATTTAGGGACAACATCAGAGACACCTTAGAGAGATGAACCAACTAATATCCACAGACGAGAACACTGAGGCTCCTTCCATTATGCATATTTTTATGCATAATTTTCACAGCTCTCTTGTTCAGAGTCCATGCATGATTTGAGAGTAAAACTGTTTGAAGTGTTTTACCCATACAAATCCAATGATTGGGTTTCGTAGCAGTTTCATCATAACAAAGAGAGCACAGGGCTTATACTCTTCAAGAGTGTCTGCCAAGGTGCCAAAGTGAAAGGTAATGACATGTCCATCTACAAATACAAAACTAAAGAAGAAACGTTTCGGTTTGTTCAGTTTAGTGCTTCAGTCTTAAATGTCATCCCAGTTCCACCACTCAAACCTAACTGTCAAAGTATAGAACTGTGTCACCCATGTCAATTGTATTTGATAGTCAAAGTCACAGCTATCTTTATGACTACAGAGACATACTGTATACTGAATTCAACTGTCTTCTGAGATCCCTTATTCATCCACGATTCTTTTCTTCCCTGAGGGTGCAGAGTGCTACCGATGTGTACAGTATAAGAACTAAAGCATTTGATACAATGTACACTGGATCTGCAGCTGGCAGCCAACCCTAACAGATGTGGGCACGAGGAAACAAAACTTCCTTGTCCTTATCAGTTAGCTCATTGGCTGCTGTGCGATTTGGTCTACACTGCATAGAGTTCTGCCATTCTCATACCTACAGTACTGACAGCACTCGGCAATATTAAACAATAGGGCTACAGGTTGATTCCACATAATATAACATAATAATATATAATCCCTTTACCGCATATACTAACATAACACCAACAAGCAGCTCTTTTACACTGAATACAAATAGCTAATTCAAGGCTTTAGAGAGAGAGAGAGAGACAGAAAAGTAAGGTGGAGAGTAGCAGAGAGATTGAGTAATAGAGACAGATAGAGAGAGATTGGGAGAGAGAGAAAGAGAGAGAGAGAGAGAGAGAGAGAGAGAGAGAGAGAGAGAGAGAGAGAGAGAGATCGGGCATCTCTCACCTGTCATAGTCCTGGCAAATCTCCCCCACCGCTACCAGGGCTTTGAGATACTCGTTAGGCTGGTAAGGATGGATGTAGTGGAGAGAGCAGCTGTTCCTGGGGTCCCCATTAGAGGCAGTGAAATCAATAGCAACCTGGACACATACAGTACAGCAGCACCAATCAAAGAGGAGCTTTGCAACAGTTACACATTTAATATTGACACCTTATCCACTATCTGTCTCCAAAAAGACAGGTTGGTTAAAGTGTTGACTGTTGAATGTGGTTTCTAGCCTGCTTGACAGTTTGTACACTACTCTATTCTATGCCTCCTACTCGATTTGTATTCTGCAAAGAAATTAGAAAGTCTGTGAACTGTTACTGCATTTGCATGAGATCATATTAAATTGATGAAGTGTAAAATGGTATTTAATAAGGTCATATGCGGAATGAACTCCTAGATAAATCAGTGGGCTCAAAGCTGACTGTGTTGTCGCTGTACACTGTGAGAGCATGTCAGGGATCACATGTGTGTGTTAGTTATGGTCTCTATTGAGATAATCCAAAACCATGGGTCAAACGCAAATGCCTAATCATGGATCACAACAAATGTTCAAACGCTTATACTGTATTAACACGAACACACCAATTCAGCCGAGAACTAAGGAAATGGAACAGTAACAAAAGTTTGCCATTAAGCAGCAAACAAAGCCACTGCTTCTGTTGACTGTGTGAATGGGGTGCTGCCAGGCACGAGGGGGTTCTAAGGGCCTTAGATGGTTCTAAGGGCCTGGCACTGACAGGGGGGCCCAGAGAACAATTGAATATTATAATCAATGTTTCGGGGGCTCAAAATTATTTTCTGTCAGAAAGTCCAAAATGCCTAGCGCCGATCCTATGTGTGAGAGACAACACATCAAACACACTTAAATACATGCAATTATTAGACAAACATGGAACAATATCATAACAAATATAATAGGCTATTAGTACAGTTCAAAATAAACCAATGGAAATTTTGTGTTATTTGGATATAATACACATTATTATTTGCCTGGAAAACAATACACACAATTTATAGTTATATGTTGGGTACTGTGTTCTTAATTAGTCTAACAAGGTTTTAAAGGTTACACCAATTACAGAGAAATCTGACACACTGGACAAACATTAGATAATAATAATACATGAGGCTAACACCACAGAGGGAAGTTGTCCCAGCATTTCTCTTTAATACAGAGACTGAATCCCCTAAGCCCTGAACCCTCAAAAGCTTCACTGCCATGAAACATCTTCATGATTGGCTGATAATCGTGCCAGTTATCTGTGAAGGCTTATGGGGCATTGGGATTCACCAGTGTCCAGTCTGACCATTATCAGCACCATCAGACACTGACATACTGTAAGAAAGGAAGCTTTGCGCTTTTGTAATCGAGGTCATCCCAGGCGGTCCATCCCAGGGCTAAAACCCACAACCTCACAGCAACATCGGATTGGGTGTCGAGCGCGCTAGCAAGCTGACTGAAAAGCCCAGGCTCCCAGTTAAGGGACTAAGATGCTCTTTAGATATAAGGAGGGAGGACTATTGACGTCAACACGCACAGGTAGGCTCGCTGGCATCCATTACACTACCATATCATCAACAAAAGACAGACATTAAAGTTTTTTTCCTTATGGGTTTCCATACTCACTGTAAACTGGATCTGGCAACCACCCATAATGTAATCCAGGAAGGAATGCATCTTTATAATCTGGAAAAATAAAGTCATTTCTTTTAGACCCATAATAACTGCACACACTCTATTAAATCTACATCATTATACTGCTATAAAAAGCTTTCTATCCTTACAGCGGAGGAATGGTAGCTAATGTTATTCAGACATTAATTGGCCATCAAGATGCCTGGTGCTTTCCTTGCCAGCTAAATGAAAGAACAGCATCTGCACCTGTCTACTGATCTGTTTTTTACGCCACATGTGCTGCACATTCCGCATCAATGAGTAATATTCACCTGGGACTGTCTGTATGAGAACAGCTTGGGGAAAAACACAGCCCTGTATAAAGTACGACTAATCACGCTAGTGTTTTAATAACTACTGTAGGAAGGAAGTTTGTCATAACAACCGTATCTAGAAAATAGAAGAGCTATTTTTGAACCACATTTTGACTATAGCAAATGACTCGTGTCTTAAAAGACACTGAGGCCAGATATTTATTCCCTCTCCTACTACAGCAAATAGCAAATGGATCCTATCAAATAGGCCTATACATTGCCTCTCCCAGATGGATGCTATCCAACTGTCCAATGAAAATTTGTACCAGATATACTCCTGAACTGGATCTAATGTACGCTATAGAACTACAGCACAACATTTAAAACAGAAACAGTCACACTCCACTTATAGTGGTGAGTGAGCATGTAACTGGCATGCATCATACAATACCTTGCACTGATTGCAAATCACAATCCCAGAGTTCTTGTAATTCTTCTTTTTTACTTTATATTTTGGATTAATACATTCCCATTGTACCTATCATGGGAAAAGAGAGAGAGAGAGAGAGAGAGAGAGAGAGAGAGAGAGAGAGAGAGAGAGAGAGAGAGTAACAGAGAAAGAAGGGGGGGATTCAGAGGGAGCATTCATGAGACTGCACTTGCATTTTAAATGGTGTAATGACTTCATTTTGATAGCTGGCCATATCAGAGGCAGTGGAAAGAATAGGCTAAGGTAGCAGACTCGTCACTAAACAAAGCCGCACAAAACAACAATAGCCTCCGTGACAATGAGAACGGATGAGGGTGCCCTGGCGCTTGTTAAAAAATAATTAGCAAAACTTGGCTGTGATTGCCTGCTCAATTGAGATACAGCTTCCAGGTCTTTTGTTACCGTCCACTGACAAAAGATATGAACCATTGAATGGCTGTGCAGCATTTTAAAATAGTCTGAAATCATTTTGTATTTAAAAAGTACCTAAGACTCTCTCTAAGACTCCTCAGCATAGCTGATGTAATGCCCATTTAACATGCGTTTCCAGATGACTTTTATATTCATTGTGTTTCAAAATAGTTACAGTATCAACAAGACATTCTAGAACATTCCCATTAAACCCAAGATCATGTTAGCAGGCCAGAGAAGCTTATGGGCTTCAAAGCCATGAGAGAGCCCAATGAGGCACCATGTTGTAATGCCCATATTGCCTCTACCTCTCCACAGCAGGCCCACAGAATATCCTTTCGCTTCAATTCAATTACTCTCTAAGGCCATTATAGTCACTGGGGCAAAAAGAAGACATCTGCCCTATCACGCTCACTCAAAGTGCTGGAAACATTTTGGCCAAACCCTCAAAGGCATCTGGGTAATGAGGGGTGCTCCTTTGTTTTATAAATTGCCCGCATTAGCCATCGATTTAGTTCCTCATCGTTTTTGTTCAAAATATAATAAAGTCAACTTGGTCAAATTCTGTTCAATTAGACTAATTAACCACAATTAATTAATCATCAACTTTGAATTCAACTCCCACTTGTTGCAGACTTCATTGGTCAGCTTTTTAATTAAACTCTGCGGTAGCTGGAGAGTCTCTCAGAAGAAAGCACCATTCAGACACACATTTGGTAGACGTAGTGTGTGAAATTAAAACTGTCTGCTTGTCATTTCATTCTCTGGTTCTGGCAGGGCTTGAGACGGGACATTCACACACACACACACACACACACACACACACACCAGTCACTGTGATTCTGTCTGTGTGCCCGTGACTGTCGGACAGGCAGAATGAAAGGGGGACATTGAGAGTCAAAGTGAGCTGAGGTGAATAGATGTGATTCATGGACAGGCTCACTGAGGAGTCCCTGAGTCCCAGAGGAGCAGTCGTAAATTGGTGACAGTCATGGCCATTTCCAACATTCTGTTGCTGTCCACATTATAATGGTGCTTCATTAGGGACCTAGAGCGGGAGCTGAGATTTAGGAGCTATGATAAGAATGGGACTGAAAGGATTCATGCCCACCAATTATTTGTACCATTTCACACACACACACACAGACACACACACGCACACACACACACACACACACACACACCTGACAGACGCTGTAAAAGCCATAATGGCTTGTATGCCTTTGCTGTCCCTTGCTTGGTGTAAAACTGTCCATCTTTTCTATTGAATTCCAGAGCAGATTTGATGTTCTTTGAATATCACTTTTCCTTTACATTAGCCACTTTTCCTTTACATATCATTTTCCTCCCAAAACTTGCTAAACGGCCCTGATAACTCTTTGAGTTACACTGACACAAAAAAAGGAGTTCTGACCAGAAGGCAAACACAAAACAAACAAACAAAAACAAAGAAATTAAGCAAAAAAAAAAACACTCTTAAAGAGTTCCGATCATCACACAGATATCTCTAAAGTGGATTTGTTTTTTGTTTTGTTTTTGTGGCCCAATCGGAACGAGATGCCAGCACTGCCCCACTCTGGTGCTTTGTGATGAATGAGCCTTGTCTGTCCCTCTCAGCCAGCTCACCCTTTACTGGGATCACTGAGTCAGGCTCTGCTTGTCTCTAATTACAGGGCTGGGGAGACAAGCTCCAACTTTTGTGATTTATAAGGACGGCCAGCGCTAGTGACTTTGAGATCTACCACAGGACAAAAGAGCTTGCATGCAGCCGTCCTCTCCAGTAAGCTTGCTTACTGCCTCAGGAACCTTTACAGTATTCCAGTGAGTGAATATTTCACTTCCTGTCCATGGCTATAGTCTCATATACAGTATATTAGCATCACAGGGTTACGCACTTGTTTGTTTGTTAGTGAAACAATTTGTTTATTTGTTAATTTATTGGATCCCTATTAGCTGTGGCAGCTAATGGAAGAAGCTTTTTTTTGCTTTTGCCTTCCAACAAATCGCATTCGTATATTCTGAAGAGACTTCCCTCTTTCCTGAGCCAGCTAATGCAAACGGTACATATGACCATAAATGCTCAGAGCTACAGTATGTGGCATGCTTACTGTATGTCCACTTTACCTGTCTCCCATCCATCGCCGTCCGCATCTCCTTAAAGGTGGCATCAAATTCACCAATGAAGTCATGCTTTCCATTGGAGTCCCAGTCCCACACTTTGCACTGGGTGAGGGGACATAAGTAGATACTGTATATGTGAAACGTTTATTATTTACAAAAACTTCAAGCAGAAATGAAATAGGGCCTATGGAATGCTATGCAAGCAGTCGCAATCAAACTGAGATTAGGTATCATCCCTGGCTGGTGGCTGACAAGTGAAGAGGTTTAAGTGTTGCTTACATGAAACAAAGCATTTGAGAAGAATATGGTTACTAAGGCCATTTTGTTTGAATCATCTTGGGGGTCATTTAAAGGCATGTTAAAGAAAAAAAAAACCTGTTCAGTGTGAAACCCTCTGCCAGGAATGTGAACCTAAAAACCATCACTGTGTTGGGTTTTTCTTTCCAGCACACATATTCTCAATACACAGTACAGATGCTGCTCAGATACAGAGCTGGATTAGATAGACACGTGACAAGTGAATATCTGCATGGCCTCGCCCTTATATGCAACTCCAGTGGGAACAGCAAGGCAAACAGAGCGTGAATGCTGTGACACACACACACACACACACACACACACATACACACACACACACACACACACACACACACACACACCACACTGCAAACACCAGGGAAGAGGGAAGGTGAGTTGAGTTCCCGGTTGCCAAGGCAAAATAAATTAGTCAGTAATGGACATTATGGAAGTAATTAAAGTTTGATGGTGGAATGAAAAATTCAGTTTAACCACTTGGAGAGTGACAGGCTGACAATGATTGGCTGCTGTTGGTGGTGAAGTCATGCATATGCTTGGAGCATGCTCTTTTATGACCACTTGGCCCTTTAAACATCAATAAGCTACAATATGCTATGCTATGGCTACAATATATGCAAAAGTACTGTGTGCTCCATTATGCACCATCATATATGCTGCATATACAGTATGTATGATATAGTGTATAGTTGCATGCCTGTGTGTTTGTGTGTAGTGCAATGGTTGTTTTTGGTCAAACCAAGACAGAGACAGTAACACAAACACACACACACACACGCGCACGCACACACACACACACACACACACACACACACACACACACATTTATGATAATGATATTCAAATCTAACATGTAAATAACTCTAATGTGGGTAATGGACTATAGAAACAGGCTTAATTGACTCCCTCTGGGATGAAATGGAATAGGCTACTGAATTCTGATTGGCTAGCAGGGTGTGTGTTAATTCTTCATAACACACACCTATGAAGTAGATCTGGTGAAAAAGTTTAATCACCATTCATATCAGTGCTCTTTTGAATGGTAACCATGCAAATGATAGTAAATGCCTGTTGAACTTGCCAGCTACAATGGAATCAGCTGTTACTAGCGATAACCACTGTTGAAAAGAAAGTAGTACAACCCTTTTGTAGCATATATTTTAAACTGACGTTTATTCTTTATAGCCAACCGTGTGATAAGTGAAATAACAGCCTACGGAATTAATGAACTTGGCAGAAGCGACGGCGCTAGCCGGTTCCACCTCGTTCATTAATTCCGTATAACAGCACACCTCGTCGGCTGTTATTCCTTACATATTGACCTACAATACTTAACGTACACAACATGGTATATTTGTGATATACTAATATAGACATTTTAAGAATGATTCAAATCATTTGGAAGAACATACACATATAAAAACACATTACATTTTCAAACCCTACAAAATGGGCTCTCTTCCCAAGCCAGGACACCTGTACATCTGCATTTGTGCATACAAGTACGTGTGAGTGGTGGAACTATGAGTCAACAGCAGGTGGCAAAAAAAAACAAACAAACCTATGAATCATTTATCTTCTCTCTTAATCCTACCATGATCTCATTAACAGCGCAGCATCCAGACTTCAAATGAAAACTGAGAACTGAACACAGCCATTCATATAGTAGCAGCGCCATTCATACAGTAACACTGTGCAACCAAGCTTTGCTCCTCAGAGCCAACAGACAATAGGCTGGTGAAGACACCCAGGAGCTTAGTCACTGTAATTGACTGTCTCAAGGAAAAACAAGATTGCAAGAGAGAGAGAGGGAGAGAGGGAGAGAGAGAGAGAGGAAAAAATACATGTGTGTGTGTGTGTATGTGTGTGAATGAGGGAGAGAGAGAGAGAGAGAGAGAGAGAGAGAGAGAGAAATAGAAGGCAAGGGAAAAAGAGGGAAAAGAAGTGCATCAGAGAGAAATTTACAGGACAAATGTGTGTGAGGTGTGTGTGAATTAATGAGACCATCAATAAATCAATGGTAGGAAATTGTTCAGGGTTTACGCAGCTGTTCCCGTTGGCATTCAACATTTACTCTCCCTGTCTGTTAAACAGAGCACGCTCAGACCTGCAGGCCCTCCACAGCTACAGGCCCATGAGCCAGAATACTAATATGTGTTTAATCTCTTCACCTAATACCTGGAAATTCTCCCCCCGAATACTGTGTAACCATATCAAGGGCCTGTTTGTCTGACTGTAAAAATACAGTAAACTCACTCTTTCTAGACATTACCCGCATATAACCTTGCCCAAGTTTGCTTCACCTCTTACTATTCAAATTTTGTGAGTCATATGCTGAGGACATCTAAAAGCTAATCAATTAGAATACTTGATTTTCACTGTCTTCGTTATGAATGTTTTACTTTTTCTCTGGCTTGTGTATTGATTCCTTCAAGAACGCACGCACACACACACACACACACAAACACACAGACACACAAAATTCATTGTCGATTTATGGAAGCGAAATGAAGAGAAATCGGATATGAGCCATGACTGCTGTCCTTACAAGACTTACAAAAAGACAGCTGCAGAGTTGTGCTCAGATGCCTGTACCAAATTCTGCTCCAAATTCCCACAGGGGCCCGAGTTTGAATTCAACCTGTGATCAAGACATAATCCCACCACATTTCCATCTCTCTCTCTCGTTTTCCGTCATTCTTCACTGTCCTCTCTCATGAACAAAGGAAAAAAGCTCAAATCTATTTACAAAAAGAAGAGAGCAGTGCTCCACCAGATCTGGGCCAAGAGGATATTTCATCCGGACCTCGACATGAATCCTCAAGTGCGGCTGGCAGATCAGAGGCAGAGCTGACATATAGCTGCCATCCCCTCTGACAGGGGGGCATCCTCCACTTCTCAAAGAACCTCAACCTGCCCCACTTTGCTTCTGAATAATGCAAAAGCTGTGAGCGCGTCCCATCAGAGGAACCTCCAGTGGAGGAGTCCATGCGGCCGTTCAGCCCGAGAAGCTGTAAAAAGAGCTGGCGGTCCCTCCATGCTCTTTTCAAGGATCAAATTGGTGTAGTCATCTCCACAGGTTTCCCTTGTCCAGGTCAATGGCACTGAAGTAAGGACCCAGCCAATTAGCACCTACAGGGATTGGGGGGAGAGCTCGACGATGCACCTGTCAGGTTTTTTTTTTATATCATCGGAGACCATTACAGCTCGCTCGTTAACCAGTCACTTATGCCGGCATGTGCACACGCACACAATACACACAGGCTAAAATCATGTCGCTCATTAGGGGGAAAGACACCTTTTTCTTTAGGCCAGCCAGCCGTC
>JASCQY010000010.1:14757951-14775206 GCA_030264315.1 Sardinella tawilis
TATGCTAATAATGTCAATCTACGTACTGAACACACTGAGAAGAAAATGATATGCGTTTTCTTGAATAATACTTGGGCGTAATACAAATACATAAATATAAAAAAAAGGTGGCATGTTCCTTTAAGCCCAAGTGATATCTGGTCATGCTTGTGCACTTTTCTTCTTCTTTTTTATGCTGACCGAGAGACAAGCTTAGTAAAAATATGACAATGCAAAGCCTCGTACACCTATGACAGCAGACACCCCACCCATAGGCTACAAACCTTATCAAGAAATTCTGAGGAAATTGCCTCGGGATAAATAATGGATTCCTGGTTTATTTTAACATGGAGACCTAATTAAAATCCTTAAGTTATTGCAAGTCGACGTTTCATGTAGGCTATTGTGGCATTGTATTATGTTTTTAAGCGAGCAGCTTTTAAGAAAAATCTGATGGGAAAGCCCCACGTCAAACTTCTTGAACGGTAAATGGCCAATACCAAACGCGCTAAAAAGCTGCGCTTTGCACAACACCCTTTGCAATAGTACTTCCTTCGCTTCAACAGCATGTTTCTTTGCTAGGCAACCTTCAAAACACTAACGTTACCACGTCACTCTAGTGATGATGACTGGGCCGGATCAAAATCTTTGGATGCCGTTTTGCTCATCATTTGCAAATGTTATTCTATTTCAGTTAAATGCATAGCACATTGCATACAGTATGTACATTAAATCTAAGCCTGGTGATTTTTATCCTCACAAGGGGGCGGCGTTCTACCTAAAGCAAAAGGAAGGCCGCTCCTACTCTCAATAAATGGATCCATTCGCTCCAGAGAATGTGTAACGTTAAAGCCGAGCTACAGGTGAACGAACAACAGTGAACAGGTTTTCATAGTAAAATAAATGTAGCCATGGCTATTACTTACCACTTGTGCGATTTTCAGCTGTCCTTGCACAGTACGCATGTAGCCCACATTGGCAAAACCTCCACCGGACGATGTCGTGGTGGTAGTTGTGGTAGTAACTACGTGAGACATGCTATATTGTGAAATTGAACGTCTAAGAACAGAGCTAAGCAATGTAGGTTCAAGCTGAAATCTCGTGCTGAGTGCGCCCCTGTTTAGTTCAGCTCAGTGCGCTCTCGAACTTCCCATTGGGTGTGACCACGCTGTGCGGAGGAGGGGCACACATGGTCTCTTTTAACAGTTCTCTGTTGACTTTTCTAAATGGCCTGGACTAACGTAGGGGGATGGGAGAGAATGGACGTGAACAACACCGGGCAATCCTCAAATTCATTCATGTGGGCTAAAATCTCTAGCAATGATGCAGCCAACCTATGATCAGCGAATGCACACGTGCGTTTTTCTAGGAGAAAAGGAAATGACAGCGATTAGGGGCTGTAAAGAGTTCAGATGATGGTGGTAGGCCTACTGTGGACGGTTACCCCAAATACAGGCAGATACCAGTACATCAAAGATTGTGGGATTACAGTACAATTTTTCATCAGTTTATTTATGCATAATCAGTGGCATAATGTCTTGTAGGACAAAGTCCTTATGTCAACCCATAACAGCTGTTTGCTTCATTGACATGTGTGACCACAACCCACAGTTCTGTGGAAAACTCTTGACAGATTCACACTACTGTTTAGATACTGTACAGATAGATAGATAGACAGATAGATAGATAGATAGATAGATAGATAGATGTGTTCATTATAGACTAATGATTCTTGATATAACAAATGGTCCTCAATCTTGTCGCTAATCTGACACCCTTAAATGTGTGGGTTGTGTGTGTGTGTGTGTTATATCAGTCCTCCCAAGTGTAGGCTAAGTGTGTGTGTATTTGTCAGTTTAGTGAGTGACTCAGGAGAAACCGCATCCTTAAAATGATTTCAGTTTTACTGCATAAGTTATGTAGGCTATGGCTTACTGGCACACATTATGGACTCTCATCACAAGGCAAACACAGGTGTTACATCCAATAAGGTTTTGACTGAGCAGGGCATGTAGAGGAAATCTTGCTTGATTCTGATCAAAACCTTATGGATGATAATAATATCATGTGCTTGCCTCGCTACTTCCTGGAAAATCGACTGCTGTGAAAAGGGTCTATTATCAAAACTAATTGGTTCTGCTGATTTGGGGACAGATCTACTGTACTGTACATCTGCATGCATAATGAGGCTGCATTTCCTGTTGAAGAACAGGATGCCTTACTAAAATTGCATATCCTTTTCCTCCGACATTGATAAAAGCGGTGTGGTGCCTGGCAACTAGGGCATTAAACAACTAGGGCTTGCATATGTTCGCCATTTAAGCTGTGCTGTACTGGTATGAATTATTTCTTAACTGGACCTATATAGATGGACATAATTTCAAGACATGCAGGTGCTCAGAATTAGAGTTCAGTGTAAAATCCACAATCAATGTTATTTCTCATACAGAATATAATTGAATCCACTGGTTACAGATACTGTATATGATTAAACTAAAAGTATTGGGAAGTTTGCCTTTAGCCTACACCTAGGAACTTCCTTGACATCCTATTGTAAAGCCATGGGTATCGCATTGAAATGGAACCGAATAGAGAAACAGCAGCCAATGCTAACTGATGAGGGCATGTCTGTTAGCGTTAGTGGCCAGTTCGTGAATTCGGTCTACGTTGTACCTACTGCTGTCGTGCCCATGTAAATCCAGTCTTGGCTCTATTTCCTTGCTGAATATTTGTCATAGTCTTTCGGCCAAGCCATGTGAGTTGTCTGGTTTCATATATTCATATTCACATATAGGCTACTACAACCAATCACATTGCAACTGCTAATGAGAGCGTCACTTGTCCGCAACGTTGCATCAATTCAAATCTTCAGATCTTGGGAGATCCTGATTGGTTCATTATTCTGTGCTGCCTTGAAGGAGATTGCCTTGCCCTCGATTCCAGATCGAGGTGTGAAACTCAGCGTAGCACCTCTGGTGGAGCCTGGCGGAACAACGTCGATCTGGCGAGAGTCAGGTTATCTGGCCATAGCCTTCCTACGCAGTTCCGCTCGATTCTCATCTCTTCATAGCTCCATCTGGGTTTTTCTTTTCTTGAGGTGGATTCCTCCAGGAGAATTCATCTTCTGGCCAATTAGCTATCAGAGTGAGGCAGTGCAAGAATACTACAGGCTATCAGTCAAGGGCTGATCCAATCTTTTTGAACGTAAACACCGCCAGCAAGAAATTGTTCTCAATACGTAAAAGTCCAGACCCTCTGTACAAAACGCTAGTGTAGAACGAGGGGCTGGTCAAGACCAGGCTAATTCAAGTCTGCTCGGTTAATCTGTCTCGTGACCAGGACTCTGGATTCAGTTCTGTTTGTCAATTACAATCCATACTCTGATCCTGCTTGGTCTTGGTGTTTGCACCTGGACCCAAATTTGCATCCAGGCCTTACAGGTCATGACACCCATATCAATGAAGATGTGTAGGATCTGGTAATAATGAGTGACTGACCATTGCGGGGTCAAACTGCCGTGAAAACTCCTCAAGTGTCATTCATGTAACAACGGTTTTAACTGCAGTTGTTTACTCAATTGAAAGGAAACTCCATTGTTTAACTATAGAGGTAATACAGATGCCTTCATTGATTTATAATCATAATGCCTGCCCCATGCTTGTGATGACGGCAGTTCATGGATTTTTGGTGAATTGTTCATGAGCTGATTAGCAATTGTGATTGGTTTCTGGATTTTTGGTAAAATCATAATTGGGTCCAGTGCCTCATTACCGAGCATTTTTGATTTGATAGCAGTTTATCCGGGTTTCCATCACCTACCTGCTATTTGTTCATAAAAAAAAACGTGATCAAGGATCAATAAAGAATCATATTACAGTGTAATTTGTGTGTTTTTATTATTATTAATTTCAGAAGTCACATAACAGATCTGACAAATTAGTAAGCATTCCTTTTCATGGTTAACTGAGCCAGCAATGCCTTGGCGTTATCTTAAATAGTTTTGGTTGTCCCAGCAGGGAATACATATTACCATCCCCTTGTGGATACCACATAAAAAAGAACACACAAACTGTGTGCATAGTTGTAATTCCACTCTATGTAACATTGTTATGATCATATTACTTGTTTTCAAGTGATGACATAAAAAAAATACATATTGCCGGTATTATTAATATTAGTTATTATTAAGTTACTCACATTATATGGGGTTGTTCATTACAAAACACATTTTCAAAACACTTAACCATCCAGCACATCATCAAGTAGTGTTAGCAGTATTTACTTAGTTAAATATTAGGGAGGAAATCTGAGTTCAGATTTTCCTTTTCCTTGTCCACAAGACTGACTGACTGACTGACTGTAGAAAAGGAAAGGGTCACTTTGCGCACTTGTATTAAGGACTGTGGCAATACTTAACATTTTAAGTCTCTGATCCCTCTCCAGTCTGGAGTGGCAGATGGTCCCTTAGTTCACATCAGAATAAATGATATCTGGAAAGTGGCATCAAAATTTATTGTATGCAGAATATCATCTAAGCTTTCACATCTGTCATAGCAATAATACTGTATGCTTACCATTTTCTGTTCTGTGTGATGGACTTGTCAACGTACCTCCAAAATATACAAGGTGATGTTATAATGACCAATTAATATAACATATCTGAAATATGGTAGATAAGTAGCCTAAGTTACAGATAAATGAAGAGTTAAGAAACAAAATCCCTAATTCCCTTAGCGATGATTTTACTGGAATAGATTTTGATCAACTTTATCAGTCCAATTCCAATTGGATTGTTTTGGCTTGTTAATTGTATATTTCTGAGGACAGACTTAAAGGGTTTTAAATCTGACCTATTAAAATATAGAAAACCTAAAAAAAAAAAACTAAGATGTTCATGTGAGAATTGTGAGAGAGTGAAAAGAAGCTTTATCTCTTTCAGTATCACTTACTTGGATTACTTGAACTATGATCCACATCCACATAAACCAGTTCCTGTTCGCCATCTAGTGGATAAAGACAGAGAATGTATATTACAGTCTTCAGGTTCTTCCAAAAAGGTTTGCTCATTTAAATGTTTAGATTACCCACATCGTTCTGAGCAATTGGCATAGATGGGAATGTCTGTGCCAGTATCTGTTTGAACATGAGATAACATAAATGACACAAATTAAATTCAGTATTATAGTGTGTCAAAAGGTAGCTTATGAATCTGTGTAAAAAACTTACTTGGATCTGATAAGGGTGTTTTCTGCCTTTCTCTGAATAAAAGGATATGCAGTTGATTCCATTATTAGTTATTATTTTAGGGTTTTTTTGCAATTATGTGAGGAAAAAAAACAAATATTACTAATTTTGTGTGAGAAGCACCCACCGTGTTTGAAAATGGCAAACATCCATTTTCACAAAGCCTCCTTAAAAAGAGAAAAACAAAAGTTATAAATTTAAACCTAGCTGACACATTCATTCACACTTCATTTGTGGTAGCACTCTAGAATCTTTGTTAGCTCATAAATCATGGCAGCTTGAAACTAAAGAAATGAATTGCACTTGGTTTATGACAGTAATCATCCTCCAAGATTACTACATATCACCTGTATTCTCAGTTTGGCCTTTTAGCATAGGCTAGTAAGAGTCTGTACAATAGTCTGTACAATAGGGCATGGGTAGGGCAGAGTCACCAGATGTTCTATTCATAGGTTTAAGATCATTTTATGTAAATAATTGTATTATTAAGTATTTTTGTTAATGACATTGTCATGACTCATTTTCGTCATTTTTGTCAATAGATACACTGTTACAAAATGTAATGTAAAGTCTAACAAAGTGGTCTTCTCATGGTCATACCTCTCCTCTTCATCCACAGCAGTGTAGCCCCTACTAGAGTACACAGCACCACCAGGCCAGCCAAGACGCTCATCCACACAGTCAGGGCTGCAGGCCCTTGGCTTGGGGGGAACACTCTCACATCTGAGCCCAGTGAGTTTTTTGCCTGGCAGGTGTAAACCTCCTGGGTGGAGATGGTGATGGAACTCCTGACGGTGTACTGATCCTGTGACTTAGCTTTCTCACTAATGACCTGCAGTGACTCCTTAGATGAGGAGAACCAAGAGACCTCTGGTGGCGGATTCCCAGTAGCCACACATTCCAGAGTGCTGTTTTTGGGGAAAGGCATCTGGGAAAGGCTAACAACACGGCCTGGACCTGGAAAGCAGCACATATATTTTGTACATTTACATACAGTGTGTGTATATACTGTACATTGATATAGGCTATATATATATATATAGCAAGAACACAGCAGTGTTCAGCAGTGTGTTTTACTGTGAAAGTTTCCCAACATACTGTAGCTTCCGCTCAATGCAAAAAAATGTCAAACAGAAGAGCTAAAATGCCACACATTTCACACATAGATATATGATCTAGTTTCATATAGAATCAAATAAATCTCTAATGTAGGCCTAAACAAAACTATATTAAGCATCTGAACAAGGTTATACCTACATTTTAATAACATCTTAATCACTCATATATCAGAGGGAAGAAAATGGGAAAAAATACCCAGGTTTTGCCCTTATTTTGGATCGGCCTACTTTAAATTCAATATACTGTAAGGAAGATTTAGCACCCATTACAAATCCATTCTAAGATTTTGAGCATGTCAGCTTAAAAAAAACTCTATATCTTCAGGAAAGCAGTAGGTGTCTATCGTGATTTTCTAAAGTAGTCTGACCTGTGATATTCAGAGTGATCTTATCACTCCGCCACTTCTCTGTGTCCAGTTCCACCCGACAGAAGTATATTCCAGTGTCATTGAGCCACGGCTCACTGACAAACAGGGAGAGGTCCCTGTGACGGGGGTCACCACTGAGAGAGAATCGTCCTGCAGCAACATGTCCAGAGCACTCATCTTCAGCTGTCCCCGTGTTGTTCCTCAGTTTGCACTGAAAGAAGGGCTCTGCCCTGTAATCACCTTTTATCCACTTGACATGGATCTGACCCGTGTAGGTGTCCTGGTCAGGGTGGGAGAAGCTGCAAGGCAGCACCACTCTGTGCGTCTCTGAGCCGTTGACCTGAGGAGAGACACTCATCGCCCACCGCACAGAGTCAGACAGACACCCTGAGGAGGTTTCATATAAAAGTCAAATTCGAAGTCAAAGTCACTTTATTTCTCATTTCAACATTTCACTTACATTATAACATTTTTACTGACTAAATTGATATCTCTGAGTTAGTATTCATGCATAGAAAGAAGTTTTAAACAAATCTAAATTAATATCCAAAGATGGCTAACTAAAAAATTTAATGTAGAGTTGACATTATCTTTCAACTTGATAGACATGACAGTTTATAAAGTGAATAGTCTGTGATCCCTGACAATGTAAAGGAATAGTTCAGCTTGATTCAACTCAGTTCATTATTGTTCTCAATATATTGTTCTCTATCATTATTAACAAAATACATGCAGTCACCATGGGCTTAATCATGTAAGCTGTATGTAAGCTTTCCTTGGATCACTTTCATAATACACCCCAAACGAAACCAAATTGTGCCGATTTCTACAATGTCAACAATGGTCAAGCATGAGCGGATCAGCCTACCTGTTCCAGTGAAGACAAGGATAAAATATATACACATCATCATCCCTCAAATAACCACAGGGACGTGACAAGCGCACCGTCCTTAAAACAAGAGTTGGAGTAGAGTAGAGTTGTGAAATAGTCTGTTAAGAAAAGCGTCACTTACCTTCCTGTTCTCTACACAGTCAGCACAATTATTTTGAAACACTTTCATTTTCTAGGGAACTTGGACACAGTTACACATAAGTTGTTGACATATTATAACACCTTGTAATGAATGTCAAAAAGTGCCAGTATTCCAGCTAAAAAAAATGCAAATAGGCAAAACAATGTCCACTAGTATCTTGATTAAGCTACAGTGTAGATTTTGTATATTGCAACAATCAGTGTAGTGTGGAGGAACAGAATAAAGGAATTAATGAGTGTCCCTCTGACTGACTGACTGTGTGTGTATGTGTGTGTGTGTGTGTGTGTGTGTGTGTGTATGTATGTGTGTGTGTGTGTGTGTATGTGTGCTCTTGAGTCATGCAGAGAGAAGTGCGTAGATAGAGTTTTTTTCTGACCACAGGGTCGTCTTCACTTCACCTGAGCCTGAGTAGCACAGCGCCATCGCCATGGACACACTACTCGTCTGCTCCACCCTCAGCCTCCTGCTCACACCTACCGCAGGTAAGGTAAGCGGACGCTTCGCACTGTACTACTGTACTACAACTCAGGGCTGCCATCACATGTTTCAAAGTAGTATTGCCAAACTTTCTGGGCAATGACCTTATACAAACTAATGTATTAAGCCTACGCATACAGTAGACGTACTAGAGATGTTGGTCACTCCATTGGTGGATGAAGAGGAAGGCATTATTTGTTTTGTTTTTTAGATATTTTTATGGGCTTTTTGCCTTTAATTGGACAGGACAGCTGAAGAGTGACAGGAAGTGAACGGGGAGAGAGAGACAGGGAGGGATCGGGTAATGACCTCAGGCCGGAATCAAACCCGGGTCCACGGAGTCATGGTCGGGCGCCTAACCAACTGAGCTAGTGTGCCCTCAGGAAGGCATTGTTTTGACAAAATACTGTAATATCACACAACAGAGCATAGGTTTGATCCAAGAGCTGTGAATTAATAAAAAGTATTGGATGCAGTTATTATAGATGTCACAGATTGGCCTAGTCGCAGAGACTGAAGCTTATAATGTCAAAAGGGAAAAATGTTAGAAGTCAAAGATTCTTTCCTTAGACTCCTTAGAATGCACATACAAACATGCAGCTACAGTACATGACTTATAGACTTACTGGAGGTGATCATGGGACTCATCTGAGGGAAGTGAAATTCACTAGGGTTATTTTCAAACTTACAAATGATAACAAAATGGGTGGGGCACATACAGTATATTGTTTGTGGATTGCCAACTGACATCCAAGGTTTCTTAGTTTATCTGCCTCTTTCTTTTTGTAAGGTATTTTGTTTTGTTTTGTAAGGCATTTTGTATACATATTTTTTATAAAAATGTAATCTAACCTGACCAAATGACCTGCATCTTGAGATTGAATCTCCTCTGCTCTGCTGCAGCCTCCACTGCTCTCGATGACGGCTGGTCCATGTACATGCCCCCCGAGATGCGGGCGATTGAGGGCTACCCGGTTGTGCTGCCCTGCACCTTTTCCCACCCGCACCACACGCACCACTCCTCCATCCAGGTGGCGTGGCGACTGGGCCACGGCCCCGGCTCCACGACTCTTTTCCAGTGCACCAGCCTGGACGACAGCCATCAGTGCCAGGCCCGATCCAGCCAGGACCAGCGCTACCGGCTGGAGGGCAACCCGTGGGAGCACGACCTCTCGCTGCGCATCAGCAGCGTGGCACTGCAGGACGGCGGGCGCTACTACTGCCGCCTGGAGGTGACAGGGCATCCGCCTGCCATATTCGAGAACAAAATGGGCACAAGACTTCGAGTGGAAGGTTTGTGAGTTGAAGCAGGGCAAGACATGCCAGATTTACTTGTTGTAAAAATGCCACCAAAGTCAGTCTTTTTTGGTCAGGGCATCAAGAGCTCCATGGGGTCAAGGGTCAAGATTGTGTGAATTGTGAGGGCTAATAATTTGTGTTCCCCTGTGTGTTGTTTACGGTTATGAATTCCTGTTATCAACATGATAACTGTACTCTGCCTACAGAGGAGTAGCCTTGGTAACAGCGTAGAAGTGGTGGAGACTGAGAACGTGTTTCAGTGTTATTCAAACTCAGACTTCATACTAAACAGGGAGCATTAAGGAGCTTGTGAATACCAACCTTTCTTCAGTGCGGTCACAAGGGCTATTCTAAAGCGAGTGGTTGTTGGAGCCACCCTTTTTGTGACCAATTGTTTTTTTGTTTGTTTTTTCATGGTGCATAATCCTAAAGGCTTTGACTAATTTGGCATCCTAACAAATATAATCCTCTGCTTACTCAAATGGCTACTTACTTTGTCTCTCTGGGTGTAGCTCCCCCTCGCATTCTAGGTTTGTCTGTGGTGCCAAGTGAGGTGTCTGGCTACAAAGCCATGTGCCGCGTTCAGGGATCCCCCTTACCTGACGTCCAGTGGGTGGGAGCGGAGGAGGTTTTCGAGGGAGCGCCAGCTTACCCAATCCAACAGGAAGTCCCCAGCCAATACCTGACCTTCAGCCAGCTCCAGGACGTCCATGCTGGGGGCCAGTACACGTGTGCAGCCACTAACCCGCTGGGGAAGGACCAGGCAACCCTCTTCATCCTGCCGTCCGTCTATGTGGAGTCAGAGGCCGGCCCTTCTCCTCTGCTGCTGTTGTTCTCTGTCTCCCTGGGAGCCAAGGTGGCGCTGCTCCTAGGGGTGGCTGTGTGGGTAGCTAAGGGACACCTCAGGTCCTGGTTCGCCTGCATGGCTGATTAAAATACTATACAGTACATACATACATATCTCCTTTTCTACATGTGTTTAAATACATGGGAGGATGCATGCCCACCCAACCTCCTTTAAACACAACTCAAGAATGGCTACAGTCACCCTTTTTGCCTCTCTCTCTCTGTCTCTCTTGGTCTCGATATCAGTAACACTAGCCCAGGCTGCAAAACTAGCAGGAATAGGAATAGAATACTATCATCATACTGTGGGAGCCAATACCAAATGACACCAGATTACATAAAAAGAATAATAAATATGATGTCAAAAGGTACATTGGGATGTGATATAACTGGGTTTTTTCTGTTTTGTCAGAACAATGACTACCTCGTGCTAATAATGTGTTTCCTCTTTCTCCTAAAGATAAACATAAGTAACACAACACATGACTGTCTACTTCTTGTTCCACTTCTATCAGGCACAGTGGTGAAGACATGACTACTGGTTCACTTTAGTTCACTAATAACCAGATTTACTGACAAAAACAAACAAACATTGCCATATATCGCCATCTCACCAGGAAATTCTGACCAGTGTGTGAATATTGTGACATCCAACCCATTAACCGCATATTTTCCATTCAATATATGAGAAAATAATAAATGACAATGTTATAACAACAATAACTAGCAAAGGAGAACGCAGACCTCCGCCAAAGCAATATAGGGTCACTGACCTAAATTCCATGCATTGTTATGGATAACCACCAAAATTTAAATATCTATTCCTTGGCCTAATACCTACATTGTCCAAAAATGTCATCCAAATCCATGCAGTACTTCTCTAGTTATCTTGCTAACAGACAAACAAACATACTCTAATAATACTCCATACCCCTAATAATAAGAAGAATAGCTTTATTTTATAATAATAATGAAAACAAAAAAATGCACACCTCTGAAGACTAGGCAAAAACTGATTACAATAATAAAATGATTGTAAATGTGATTATTATGTTGTAATTACTTCTAAATGCTAAGAACCTCATTTACTAAACGTTTAGATATAGGCCTACTACTATTCAACCATCTTAAGTCTCTCTTCTGTCTCACCACCAAATTTAATTTAGATAGGTCTACTTTTAATCAAGATTTGAGGTTGATAACTATACTGTCACCTCAGAGTACAAACTTCCTGGTAGACATTTAAAGTGTAACTGCACTCCATAACTCGACCCACCTCACATTTCTGAAAAAGGTTTTCAAAATGGGTGGGGATGTTAGAGAAATTTGGAAGGGAGGGGTTGAAGAGAGGTGGAAATGTAAGGGGCTGACAAACTTGGAAGAGTGCTGCAGAATCCACCATCAAACTCCTTGTAATTTGAATAACATTGCTTAGGGAAATGTAAATTGCTAATAAACAATATTCTATCAATCTGCTATCACTATCCGGGGACATTCCTACAATTTCCAGCCATTGCTTTGCCATATGAGGGTTGGTGGGAAAAGCCCAAGGTGCTCTCTTGTTGTGGAATGCACATCTGCAAACCATGATGATTTTGTGTCAATCTGGGAATGAGTGCTACAGACATGGCTCATCACATGTAATCTCAGGGCAGCTGATGTGGGGCATTTCATTCCTAATTTGTGAAAAGCCAGTGATGTCATTGTGCCCCAAAAGTTCATTTCCACATCTGGATTTGGACCAAAATGTTATGGCATGTTTCAAACTGTAGAGGGAACGCAGAGCTATTTCTCACATATAAAATGCCACAAAAAGCCACTTTTGTCAATATTAAAGGAGAACGCCGGCGCGTCCCAACCTACATTCCTGTGGAAGCAGTGGTAAAGTACATCAAGCTGCCAAAAAATTAGCCAAAATGATGCAATCTGAACGGAATTATAGCGGTTTTAGCGAGGCAGCAAAATAGCGTAGCAATGGGGGCAGGCATTTTACGTAGCTTTTACGTTAGAAGCGTGCCCACATTGCTACGCTATTTTGCTGCCTCACTAAAACCGCCATAACTCTCTTCAGGTAGCATAGTTTCGGGTCATTTTTTGTCAGCTCGTTGTACTCGACCACTGTTTCCACTGGAATGTAGGTTGGGACGGGCCGGCGTTCTCCTTGGTAATAATGTGTTTCACCTAAGTAATTTCATTTAAGTATTTTAGCAGGTCAAGAAAACATATTTTGGAGTGCAGTTACTCTTTAACCAATCACTTTATCTCTGTACTCAATCATCAGGTGGTGGAAAGAAGATATCTTTTATGAAACAGACAGGCTTTAGGTTCTCACAACAGCTCTTACTCTTCCACTGAAAGTTTTTTTGGTCATTAGAGCTCAGCGACATTGAGGCACAGAATTTCTCCTGGGCATGTCCGGGTTGCCCACTTTCCCACTTGGTAATGTTCATGGACTGTTTATTCAGCCAGTACCACTCTCCGTTAAGCAGACGGCGGCGCAGGCCCAGCCAGACCTCCTTCTCGTTGCTTGGATTGCTTAGTCTATCGGTCAGCCTCTCCAGGAGCCCTTCATTGTTGATGCTCACCAGCTCGCCATTCATTTCCTGACACTGGCTTATCGCTTCAGCCCAGGTTCCTGGTTGATCAATCACGCTGTAGCTTTCCAACTCCACCAAACAACCGTCTGGGGCTGTCAGTCCACAAACACACACACACAAACACACACAACATGCACATCAGAGCAACACAAAAACATTAACATGAGGGAAAGCTGAAATGCAGTGTTTTGTATGTTACCTGGTTCCGTAGCTATGCTGATTGCTTGACTCCACTTTTCTCCATCGTAGCTATACACTCCGATTTTGGCAGATGGATGCCAGATGATGTTGTACTCAGCACTGACCAGGTCAATCTCTGCCCAGGAGTAGGACTGTGAATCTATTGTCTGCCAACTCTTGCCAGTTACTTGTTGTTTCCCCAAATGCACCTGACTTGTGTTTGAGGTTGGGGCAATAACTAATGCCTTAGCACTGGAAAGCAGTTTAGGTAAAAGGTAACAAGCTGAAAAGCTTGACACTGGTATAAGTTCTGTAATGTGTCCTGGTTGGATAAGCATGACTGAGAAGTTTCTAGAGGAATTGAGGTATTGAATTTTCATATCCGAAACTAATTGGGGACCAGAATTTGGAGGGATGCTACCATTAACCAGCTGTGGTGCACTATTTAATGTGGCTCTCTGATCAGATGAGACAAATATATGTTTTTTGACATTAACTGTGCTATTAAATGCTCTTGGGAGAAGAAAGGTTGTCCCCCAGGTGTTCGTAGGTTGTAACTGAGTCAACACCATTTGGCAGTTGCAGTCGGTTGTGCTCGAACAAGGGTGTGTTAACAGCATCACCACATTGTGCTCTGCAGTGATGCTGTCAGGCAGAGAGTCAGAGATGTTAATCTGGAAAACCGAAAATGGCTGAAGCGCCTGTTGCATCGACTCCTTCCCACTGAAATGCATCTGGATTTCGTTGCTCTTCTCCGAGTTGATTATGACTATTTTCCCCTTTGCACCATGGAAATCGGCAAATCCTGGGACACTGACATTTCCCTGATTTGGGCTTAACATGGGAATGTAGTAGCGCGTCCCTAGACTGTTCACTGGTTGCAGCGATAATAACTGCACACTGTTATCCCTTTCACTTTTAGCTACAACAGTTATGTCTTTAGTGCTGATAATGACCACTGACTTAGTGGAGAACTGTGATCTCTCAAGTTCAACGTTGCTCTCCAGAATCACCATCGTTGTGTCTGCGGCTGGCAGAGTCTCACTCCACTTCACCACTGATCCAACCTTAACGGTCACCCTGGTGTTATCAGTGACAGCCGTGACAAAGAGAGTGTGATTGTGAGGCACTGGATCGTAGAAGGCCACATTTTCAGGGAAGGCTGTAATGAATAGTGTGCCTCTGTTTTCTATACAGAAGATTCCTGTTTACATAAAAAAAAACGATGCATCATTAGTTCTATTAAATTATATTACAAATGTGTCTTTTAGTGTGTACTTTTCTCATTGCTCATCACTATGTCCGATTGTAACATTTCGTGACAACAATATTTTAATGTTTCACGTGATGCTACGGATATTTGAAGAGCTGGGTATTTGAATGGCATTTTTTTTAATCAAATGTGTAAGATGGGTCTTACCAGGAAGGCATGTCATACAGATTAGAAACACAGACACCACCCACATACTTTCACCTGAGGGGAAAACATGGTTTTATAACTAGTGTTTGTACTGGCTTTCAAAAAGTTCATTTCAACAGTAAATTGTCAAGCCCCAAACATCATGCATTCACATTTGTCTTCTCTCTGTACATTTACATCAGGAAAACTCTTTTTGTAAGGCATAAGGACAATTAACCACCAAAGTGGTGAAAAATCCACATGTAAACTAATAATCTTCAATTACTAGAACTAGATTCATTATCCCCTACATTGTGCTATACATTCACTTATACTCAGAGTGAATTTAAAGGAGTCTACGTTGTACCTACTGCTGTCGTTCTGATACCTATCGACAGCACCCAGCAGCCTCAGACAACAGGGCTTCAGTTTGATTCACTCTGGATAACTCCTTTAAGTTTGGTAAACGTCTGTAACATCTGACAAAAGACAGATTTCATAATGGTGGACAGGGCACGGAAGTACATCTTGAGCAACTAAAGCTGCCTTGTGTAGGAGGGCCGCATTGGAGGCGAACTGAAAATCAAAGCTTATCCCTGGATCTGACGCAGTGTTGATGCCACTGGCGACATGCTGCTGTTGGGACAGCCAAATCAGCAAAGACGCATCCGCAAATGAGCAGGTTTGCATGCGTCACACACATGAGCTACTTTAACAAAGGTGCCCTCATAGTTCTATAGTGACTGATGTAAATGAGCCAAATATCTTTGAGCTTCATACAAATTTGATGATCTTAAAGGAGAAGTTTGGTGTGAATTAATCCATAGCCCTGTTGTTAGAGGTCACTCTAACGAATGCTGTCTGCAGGAAAAAAGAACGAAAAAATATTCATGTAACATAGGCTGAGTTATAAACCAATAACTATTGTTAACTGAATGGGGCATAGCTAAATGAAACTGAAAGTAAGTCCCTATGCCCCATTTACTTAGTGTTAGTTGTCCAGTTCATTATTCGGCCTATGTTGTATCATTTTTTTTGTTCTTTTTCCTATGAAAAGCATTCAGTGACCTTGATCAACAGGACTATGGATTGATTCACACCGACCTTCTCCTTTAAAAGTGCCATTAAAAGTACAGGAGTACATGATTTTGCCATTTTCTGATTAATTTCTTTCACTATGTTGTCATCCAATTAAACAAATATTACCAAAACTAATCTCTGACGTCTTACACCACAAGCCCTTGACTGCCATTTATCATAAATGTATCTATACAGTACACTGAAGTGCACAGTATCTGTATTACTTGTAGTGGCCTAAGTCATTCATGTCCAGTCATAACACAAATCAATTGCAAGGGAGTTTTGATAAGACTGCACTCAAGAAATTAGGCAACAAGCACATCATATAAAATCTCTATTAAATAATGATTCTTAAATGATAACAATAGCACTTGACACACATTCGACAGATGTAAATTGAAACATAGATGACATCATTTGTAATAACTGTCCAAAAGAAATTTCTCGATGAACACTTACACTTTTTAATAATATTACACTTTTTTTATCTTTTATGGGACATAAAGCAGAGACTCCTAAAAATAATTACTCTTACCTAGAGGCAGTCTCCCCCTCTCTCTCTGCAGTCTCTACAGTCACTATTACACCAGTGGATGAGAATGCCTATTTCTTCCAACTCACATTTGTCATGCAAAAAAGAGGGAAATTGGATGTTTTGAATAAGACAATTCAAACAAAAAGAGACTAATTAAACCTTAAAGACTTTTTAAACCTCTTTTTCAGTACACTCAACAAGTAGCAATTCATTGCCCTGTCACAGAGGGAGTTTTATACAGACAAGATGTCATACTTCATCATCTCAACAGAATGTTCACTTGAGATCATTTAAAGGAGAAGTTTGGTGTGAATCAATCTAGCCCTGTTGTTAGAGGTCACTGAATGATATCTGTGGCAAAAAGAACTGGAACATTTGATGCAACGTAGATCAAGTAACAGACCATATCTATTGTTTACTGAATGGGGCATAGTGAAATGAAACTAAAAAGTAAGTCACTATGCCCCATGTTCTTTGTTTTAGTTGCTGGTTCACTATTCGGCCTATGCTTGATGTTTTCGTTCTTTTTCCTATAGACAACATTCGGTGACCTTGAACAACAGGGCTATAGATTGATTCACACCAAACCTCTCCTTTAATGGTCTTTTTTTTAAAAGTGATACCTTCAATCTTTAACCAAAACAGCTGATTCATAAGTTGCAGCTCAAAAACAAATGTCTCTCCTGCATTAAAGGATAGGCTCTTTCCTGGATTTCACAAACATATTCCATGGCTGTAGGACAGTCCTTAGTGATGAGATGATAAGACAGATATAAAGACTTTCAAAAGCAGTCACATCAGGCCCCAGGTCTGTCAAAAACAAAGTCTGTCTTTCTGAAAATGCCTTTTACGTCTCTCACACTGACACTTAAAAAACATGTTTGCTATACCTATTTTCCCTATCCCTGAGGGAAAAGTTTTACTCCTGGCCACCCCCACCTCCACGCCCCTGGCTTTTTCGAGGCTCCCTTGGGCGTCCTCCTTGTCGGCTGGGGGTCTTCCCACGCCCCGCTCCACCACCACCACCACCACCTCGCTTTCTCCGCTGTCCCTGTTTCTGACTGGCCATTTCTTCCTTTGCTGCCTGGGCCCAAAGGGC
>JASCQY010000010.1:14780598-14803628 GCA_030264315.1 Sardinella tawilis
GAAGAAACTAAAATATAAAATAAGTTTTCAGTTATTTCACCTTTTTTTCTTAAGTATGTAACTCCACTTGTGTTCATTAATAGTTTTGATGCCTTCAGTGAGAATCTACATTGTACATAGTCATGGAAATAGAAGAACACACTGAATAAGAAGGTGTGTCCAAACTTTTGGCCTGTACTGTATATACAGAGGAGAAAATCATAAGCCTAGTAATAGTTAAAAACAAAAGTGGTGATGGTGGAGGACTAGGCTACTTGAAACAAGTAGGCTAGGCCTACATTGTACAATAGGCAAACATTTATCATCAATTAATGCCTTAAATGTATCTACTGATGCAAGATGTTCCAATTTTATTAATTCTTGTAGCTTGTTCCATTTAGTTGGTGCAAAAAAATTAAAAGCAATTTTCACCATCATCACAATTTCACTGAATTTTTACACTCAGTAGCCTAACCATATACTGTACATGTGACAATAAAACTTCTTTGTATCCTTGTATCATGTTTCACTGAGCTAGTAACATTCCAGGGACACTTCCCTGAATTCTCCTTGGGAACTTTTATATATACATTTCAAACTAGAAAAGCACCGGAGAGCACAGACCTCCGCCAAGGCAATATGGGTCACTGACCCATAAATTCCAGACAGTGTTCTCCACCAGAACTTTATCA
This sequence comes from Sardinella tawilis, assembly GCA_030264315.1. NCBI lineage: Eukaryota > Metazoa > Chordata > Actinopteri > Clupeiformes > Clupeidae > Sardinella > Sardinella tawilis. The sequence continues at coordinate 14,781,270 of JASCQY010000010.1, forward strand.
GCTCTTAATACCCAGGTTGTCTGAAAATGTAATCCAAATCGTGCTATAGGCCTACTTTTTGAGTTATCTTGCTAACAGGCAAACAAGGAAACAGACAAACACGACCAAAAATATAACCTGCTTGGCTGAGGTAATTAAGTAGTTAGGCTAAGACTAATGTTTTAGTTTTAAAAATTGAGGGCAAAGTGGGTTTTCTTGTATTTTACAGGGGACAGATCACCAAAATAATTTGGGAATGCCCCAGGAAATCCGGATCGCCTGCTCACCCTAGACAGTGTCTGCTTTGAGAACTAGGCCAGCTTCGAATCAGTTGCGTATTTTTCAGTTTTGGGTACATTTTTATGTTTGGGAACAGCACTGGGCCAGCTCTAGCCTGGAGATAAAACCAGCCCTTCGTTTTCAACTTCGTTTCGTACAGAAGGTCTGAACATTGAGTAATGAGAGGACTGCTTGCTGGAGGTGTTTAAGTTTAAAGATTGATTCAATCCTAATAGCAGCCTAATAGCATTCTAGCTCTGCATTCACAGCCCCTGTGTTGACTGACTGTACAGGTTAAAATGCCCACTGAGAAAAGTTCAATGGTATCAAATCCAGACTAGCACTGTAGGGTGATGAAAATCGAGTGGAAGTATGTAAAAAGGCATGGCCAGGCCAGCTCCAAATCAGTGATGTGAAAAAGTAAAGTAGGCTTGTGAGTAGTAGGCCCAGTAGGCTACAGTAGCCTAGCTCTCAGCCACATTGATTTGTCAAAGTTGCTCTCAGCAGAAAAACAGCTGGAGATTCCTAATCTGTTGGGGAAGTTTTGAAGGGATAGGCCTTGGCTAGCCAAGCCATAGCCTTCCAACGCAATTCCGTTCACTTTTCGTCTCTCTTTGTTACTCTGTCTGGGTTTTCTTCCCTTGAGGTGGATTTCTTCAGGAGAATTAATCTCTGGCCAATTAGCTATCAGATGGAGGCAGCACAAGAATACTACTGGCTATCAGTCAAGGGCTGATCCAATCTTTTTGAACGTTAACACCTCCAGCAAGAAATCATTCTCAATACATGAAAGTCTAGACCCTCTGTATGAAACGATAGTGTAGAAAGAGGGGCTGGTCAAAACCAGGCTACTTCTAGGCCTGTGGGGATCGACCACATTTTGGAGTCTGGCTCAGGAACTAATGTCTCGTTATCACCCAGTGAAATGGAATAGGCTGTCATCATCAATCTCACTGTGGTCAGTAACCAAAGAAAATAGTACAGCAATAATAGTTCCTTTTAAAAGTGAACCGCATGTTTCTTTTATGTTTAAAACACTTGCTTATGGTCTACGTGTGAATTGCAACCAGGTGATAAGTGGAATAACAACCGTCGAGGTGTCCTGCTTTCAGGAAATAATGGACTTGGCGGAAGCAACCAGCCCTTAAGCTTGCTGTCAGGCTGTTCTACGTTTCCACCTCATTCATTATGTCTCTAAAACAGAACACCTCAGCGTCCGTTATTCCTTACATAAACCTAACAGAGTTTTATGAAATTGTGTTTAGAATTCATTGTGATATTTTGCTCAAATAGCCTACTGTCTTATAGCCAACCAATGCTATATTTGTTTTATTGTCATTATTATAGGCTATTTTTCTTTTTGCAAGCTTTTAGACTATTATTGGATTTAGTTCTAGATGTAGGCTTATTTGTTTTAATTTATTTTATGGCCAAGGCCTATATATTTCAAAAAGTTTATGAATAAGTTTGGACATGGATAAGGACTCTATGCTATGCTAGTACTATTCAGTCAGAACAAACTTATGCTTAGGCTATATTGGTCATAAGAAAAATCACTTTGGGATAGAGAGAATGTTTGTCGTTTTGCTCTGTCCCACGAAAACATTAGCCTATAATAGGCCTACCGTCCTTAACACTTTTTGCCTATTTGACAGTGGTCACTCTAGGCTGCTTTTGTTTTGATATTTACACATTAACTCACTTCAGCCTGCATGGCATGCCTGCGCTATTGGTTTCATGTTTCGTTTTTATATCTTCAGCGTTCGGAGGCCTACTCATCGTTAAGTTTCGTTTCCCAGACGTTTGTTTACAACCGCTCACGCCTGATGCAAGTGAACTTTCGGTTTCCAGTTAGACTGATATATATGCAGAAACAGCGCACCAGTCGGACACTTGAAGAAGGTCCGCTGCAGGTTGTGTCTGCGAGACGCTCAAAATCAGTCACTTTGGACAGATCATCTCCCGGTTGGTGAGTGATTAAAATAACCTTTTACATTTGTTCATATTAGTCATTTTAATGTGGCCTACTGCAAAAAAAAAAATAGCTTTATGGTAGGCTTATTAGGCTAACATTAAACTGGTAGGGTATTGTTGTAGCCTATAATGATCCACCATGGAGGAAAAAAAACTAAATTAGAAGAAAATTAGAAGAATGGGACTCCTTTGCATTTTACTCCGAACTCATAGAGTGTTAGGATTAGATAAAATAAATCTGTTAATAATCAAAATCAAAATGATTACATAAGGCATGTTCTTTACAATTTGTATTTTGAATAAGAAGATAGTGCAACTCATGACCCTGCAGTTAGGAGATGATTGCCACTTAAAATATTAATATTGGGCTGATGTAGGCCTGATTGAATAACTGTTTAATGTTACTGTAAGATTGAAATACTGCAAAATTGCCAGGTAAGGATTTGGTCTGCATATAGGACAATATTGGACAGAGTGAAAGAAATGAGAATAGGCTTACAGTAGCTTACTGTAAAAGGTGTGGAGGAGGTGAAGAAGTAGCCTAGCCCTAAGGAAGAGTGGAAGAGTAGAGAAGGGTTGGAAGAATGAACTATACAGTCTTACTGTACAGTATATCAAAATCTACCAATTCTGTTCTGAAAAAAAGTCTGAAAAAAAAACTTTGAGTATATTTTCTTTTCACGCCCTCTCGCCACAGACCTATAGTGAACACGTATAAAAAATCCTAACTTTTAGACCAGTGTATGATACAAGGCTACATAACATGGTATACAAAGTGCAAAAGCCAAATGTGTTTTTCATCGTTACTGTCAGAGTGCAGTGTGCTTATTGATATTATGGATTGTGTGTGTGCACTGTTGTGTACAAAAATACCAGTGTGAACAGTTTAGCTAAAATTGTTTTTGCAAACAGTAGGCTATAAAAATGTGCTTTTTTGAGGAATCTACAATGTTTTGCTATTTGGGTGGAATGTTTTATTTTTAGATCAATAAAGATTCAGATCTTTAGTGATTTAAGTCATCATTACACTCATTACATACAAAAAAATGCAACTGTCCCTGGTGTCCCCACCTCATGTCAGTTAATTTCATTTATATTACAACAATTAATGTTCAGCCTTCAGCACAATTAATGAATTGGACAACAAGGAGTGAAAACAAATCTTAAATGACTTAATGACTTAAATGTAGCCTCAAAAAGTATTTCTGTTTTCTTCTGGCAGTATTGCTGAGAATTTGGAGGACAGACACCATGGGAGTCAGAAGACTAAAATCATACATTGAGGAAAATAATCTCCTAAAATGCTGTAATTTTAAAGGCAGCAAGTTAATTATTGATGGGTGTAATCTCAGCAATACTCTTTATGACAGCTCAAGGATTGATTTGAAACACGGCGGGGACTACTATGAATTTGAGATTTTGATAAAGAAGTTTTTTGAGACTCTGAAGAACTGCAACATAGAGCCTTATGTCATCCTTGATGGAGGAACTGACCACACTTACAAAAAACTGGAGACCCTCAAGAAACGTGCCCAACAAAAAATCCAAATCGGTAGAAAAATATCTGAAGGTCAGTCATATTACAGTGGTGGTCTTAAACCAGCACTCTTGTCACACGTATTCAAGCAGGTCCTTTCTCTTCTGAAGATACCATTTATTCAGTGTTTGGAGGAGGCTGATTGGGAAATTGCTGCTTTGGCCAACCAGTGGAATTGTCCGGTCCTGTCCGATGACAGTGACTTTTTTATTTTTGAGCTGAAAGCTGGGGTTTTACCCATTACCCATTTCAAGTGGGAGAAAGTTTCTTCCCAGAAGTTTATTCCAGCCAAACGGTTTTTAATCTCAAATTTTTGTAAGCATTTCAACAACCTGAACAAGCAGCTGCTCCCTCTTTTTGCTGCTTTAGCAGGGAATGACTATGTAAATCTGAATGGATCTTTTAACTGGGAGAAATCTGGACCCCATGCCCATCTTGATGGGATCCTTAATTGGTTGTCTAGATTCTCCAATACAAAGACAGCTATTGAAGCTTTGGTTGGCTGCATCGATGGCCAGAAGGCCAAAAATAAAGTCCAGGCGGCTCTCAAGATGTGTATAGGCGATTATAAACTGACCAAAAGCAACCTGGCCCAGTTCTTCTTGAAAGGTGTTGCCCCCAGCAACCTGCCAAAGGCGCTGCAGGTTCTTCCCGACTGGATCCGGGTGCCACTGTTTGAGGGGAAAATGAGCTCCAGCATCATCGACGCCTTGGTGTTACAGTCAGTTCGACTGTACGCTCAAGTTGAAAACTTCGACTTCCCCAGCAGCAGTGCAATCTCACGGCCTATTCGCCAGGTGCTCTATGGCCTTCTGTTGTCTGGACAGAAGCAGAGGGATGACAGAATACCTATAGTTGCCCATTTGGACCCGGGAGAGTGCTATGTGGAAGAATATGACAGAGTGGGCTTGACTCTGACCACTTTCTGGGTAAAGGCTGCCTGCCCTTTCAGTGGAAAGAATCTACATCTGAAAATGCTGAAGGAGGTATGACATTAAATGTTAATTTACTTTTGACTTGGACAGTCCATTGAGTTGATAAATCCCAAATAAAGTGATGTTTTTTAACACAACATTTTAAATTGATGATGACATCTGTGTTTGTTTTCTAGGCCCCACGAGAGTTACGACTGCAAGTTCTTTTCGACACACTTGGAGTGACAAAATCTATTTCATCACCCATTGCGGCCAAATTTCAGCTTCCCATCCTCGTCACATGCTATTGGCTGAGGAACGCTGACCCACAGCCATGTTTAGAGCACCTGTGGGCTCTGCTCCTGGGCTTTGTGTTTGGAGAGCTGAGTGGCAGATACAAGGGCCAAACAGGTACAAGTTCACCTGAGGTGATCAAAAAATGCATTAATGTGAGGCTTTTGTCCGAGTATTAAATGGGCTTCATGACTCACCAATTGCATTTGTAACTGACCTCGACCTCAGCCCAACTCTCTTGTTGTGTGTTTGATCTAGCATCAGTAACAATGGTGTAGGCCTATTTAGGACTCCATGAATAAAACTAAAGGAGCACTGTACCGCAACTGGTTACAGCCCAAGTACCAAACGGGCCAGATGCCTTCGGTCGTTTTACGATTGCTACCCCTTATCTCACCTTCACGTGCTTCCTATACGTCTCTATCTGAATGTTGTTACATAAAATACTGCTTTGTCCAGTAACTAGTACACACAGTTGTTCAATTCTAAAATCTCAATTCTCCACCAAATTGACACAGAACAGAGGGCTACTGTAACACAGGGGAATCAGATGGGTGTGCTCTCCCCTAAAAATGGTTGCTTTTGCTTCTGCAGGGATTTCGCTAGTGTGGAACAGATTGAACAACCTGCGGCTTCACACCACAGCCAGAGGCCCAGACCTGCAGGCAGCTCACACCTACAGCCAATGGCAGGCCTGCATGAGAGACACTGACAAACTCAGCCGACTGTTGTGCCTCACACAGCCCGAAATCTGGCCAGAGCCAGAGCTTGCACGGTATGTTCACCTTCCTTTGGACTTACTGCACACAAATTATATACCAATCCAATATTTGGAGCGGATATTGGTCCTGATATGGAAAAAATACTTTGATTGCATATGGGAAAAATTAGCCACCCATGGGCCAATCCTAACATAATGACTGCAACAAGCCCACACTGCACTACCGTGGGCCACTGTGCACTTAGCTGGCTGGCAAAGAGAAGACACTCCCTATAGCAGCTCAAGTAGGAGCACCTGTAAGATAGGCTACAAAAACACAGTTTCTATCATAACTATCAGGGAAATTATTAAAATGATCTCAAAGTTTAGGCCATACATTTTACATCATAAAGTAAAGGTTGTTTAATAAGTTTTAATGAACAACCTGCAAAATGTTTAACAACCTGCTAATTTTTAACTTGGAACAAACTTTTAACCTGGAGCTCATGTTGAGTCTGTGTGTCAGTAAGCAGTCTAACTCACCAAAAAGGTTTTAAAAATTACATATTGGATGACACCACTCTTCTATGCCAATGAAGATTCTGCTTTAAACTGTTCATGAATATTAATTTAAACTGATGCAATAGCCTATAAAAACATAATCAACATCTGCAGCAGCCTATTGCTACTTACACCTGGGTGTACACCTGGCATAGCAACAAAGTTTCTTTCACCAAGGTCCTGTAAAATTATAGGTTCATGTGAGAAATGTAAAGTGGCAGGCACCCAGGCCTACAACAATCAAATGCAATGTAATGGCACTGTCGCACACTTCTTTATGTTTTTAATCATATTCTAAAAAACAATTTATTATATTCATATACTGTATGTTATTTTGTTCTGTTTTGTGTTGGCTTGGAAAATAATGCCCAGTTAGGAGAATAGTGCAATAAAGGCTGACAACGATGCCTATCTCCTAATTCAGTGGGACTATCGGATTGGTATCGGAATCGATATTGAAGCTAAAAATATTTGAATGGTGCATCCTAACATGACTCAAGCATTAAAGTCAGCCATATACTGTATAGCTAATGAAACCATGAATATATATATATATATGTGTATATATATATATATATATATATATATATATATGTATATATAGTAGTCTATATGTGACATGAGCAAGCATTGTATTATTTAAATATTTTGTTTTTTTTTCATGCAATTTCTGCATGTAACCTCTGCAAAACGAAACGCCTGCGAGTGTTCTTACTATAGCACTTAATCTTGTGTTTGTTATCTAAGACAATTCAAGACCAAATATACTGAAATAAGACCATTAATTCTGCTTCATAATTTAATGAATCTTAAAATTGGTATAACAAGACAAATATTCTGAATTCTAGGGAATTATAAAGATTTTAATTTTTTCAGTGTGAGAGATGCTATTTTCATATGACACGAGCTCTGCTTGTTATGTCTTCGCCTATCACTCCCAAAATGTGCCAGAATTTCAAAATATCTTGGGGAACAAATTACCCCACACCCCCTCCCAAAAAAAAGTTAGAATGTCCATGGATACATTAGCTCTCCATTCTATTTACAGTTACCAGATTCTGAGACCTGGAGACAAAGTGGCGGCAGCCTGTCCCAAACAATAACACAGAGTTAAAATGATGGCTCGGAGTAAATCCAATCATCGCACTGTTATACAAGCTTAGTGAGTGCTGTCAAAAACAAGGAAAGTGAAATAATTTGGAACAACATAGACCAAATAGCGAACCGGCAATTTATGCTAACTAAATGGAACATGGAAAACAAAAGTGAAAGTGGGTTTACTTCTTCCATTATGCAATAAGCATAAGCAGTGCATTCGCCACTTGGTCAATGTTGTTCTAAATTCTTTTGCTTTCCTTGCTATCAACAACACTCACCAAGCAGTGCTATGATTGGAATAACCATCGCTTTAAGATGCAATAACACAGAGACGATGATGGCAGGAGTGAGCAATCTCTATTTTTTCTTCAGTCCTTAGGTCAAATTTAATGAAGGCTGGGCTATTGGTCCAAAACATCTACTAAAAATTTAAAGGAAACCCAAACAAGCAGCTTCACATGTACAGTATTGGTGAGAATTACAGTAGGGACAGTAGTGTTAGTTACAAAAACAAAATAAAACAAACCAATCGGCAGATGTTGGGGGTGCTCTGTAGTTAAAACACAGATTTGCCTGGTATACTTTTAAACACGATTTCATCCACCGTTGCTGACTGCACCTTTACATTTTGGATTGGTGCATACATTTTTCCAGTAGGAATTGCATCCTGGACTATAAAATAAATTGATGTTTCCACAGCAATAGTCTCTGGCTGAGTTGTGATCCTTGGGAAAGAGGAGACCTATTTTGAATACCACTTCCTCTTCTATCTAGTTTATGGCTCAGATTATGACTATCCTGTTTAATCTGTACTGCATTTTCGTAGGACAGCATCCTGTACCATAATCTTAAACTCCTCTCTTCCCCAGGCTTTACAGTGGACCATTGGTACACCAGGCTGCTCTGAGGCTGATCCGCGGCGATACCCCAGAGTCATTCCTCAGCGGGGGGCCCGTCCCCACACAGCTCTTCAGAGATCTCCAGCAGGCTGTGCGGGACTCCTTGGATGACGGTGTCTGGGAGAGGCTGCAGAGAGCATCACCGCAAAATAAGCCACAGAGGAGGAGAGCCCACTCTATAGGCAACTTGGAAGAACTGGAAAGACAGTTTGAACAGATGTGCGACGATGATGAGGATGATGATGGTTATGGCTGTGGAAGGAAAGGCAAGGCGAGGTCTGAGGATGAGGAAGTCGACATCCACATCCGCACCAGACACAAGAAGAAGAGCAGGGCTCTGCGAGATCACAGTCCTGGGAAACTGAATAAGCGAGACCGAGTGATCTGGGCCTAAGGAACAGGATGACCACATAAATGAACTTTTTTTAAAAAGCACTTAAATCTCTAGGAATGTGTTTTGTTGAAATACTTACCATGTGTTTCAAACTAGATTAAATCATAGAAGAATTCATATAATATGTTTTATATCTTTTAATATTTTAATGTTTTATCATTTGTAATTGTACTTGTTGAGCTTTATATGTGTGTAATGAAATGGTAATATATACTGTCTATATAATATGTATATATCGTATTTTTTCAGCTTTGATCCTTTGATACTAATTTCCATGCACGTGCTAAGTAGATCTTAAGGTATAGTAAATGGCATATGTTAAGTTCTACTTAGCACTAAGAACGTTTTGAATTTTGATACCTTAAACTGTAATTTACATGATGATACGTGTGGCACACTGAAGTTAGAGATGCTGATTCTTGATGGTTGTTCCTACAGTTGGTGTGAGTCTGGCTAAACCCAGGTCACATATCATGCAATATAGACTGTAGGTCTGGAGATGAGCAATGGACTTCAATGGATTTAAAATGATAAACAATAAAAGGTCAACTATTCAAGGGCAGCAAATAGAAGTACATGCAATGTTTACACAATTCAAAAGTTAAAACATGTGGGTGGTGCCTTTAGATTTTTCAAATGATGTTTGTCCTAGGTACCCAGTTTGTAGAACAGCAGGTTATTTAATTTAATGTTAAGTCCCTGTATTTAATAGTGAACTGTATTGTGATAGGTTGAGGTTGCACTTCCTTCAGTCTAGACCTCCATTCCATTGTAATTGCCAAAATTGAGGCTGATCATTTAAAATAAAGAATCACTTGACTTGGATATTGTGTGTATGGTGTTGTGCATCCTGTCAGGCCAGTTTTTCTTTTCTTCGCACCTTTAACAATAATACACATTACCAGCTGGCAGCATACATTATCAAAAGTATTCGCTCGCCTGCCTTGCTCACGTATGAACTGAGTAAAGCGTGATTCATCACTCCAGAGAATGCGTCTCCACAGCTCTAGAGTCCAGTGGCAGCGTGCTTTACACCACTGCATGTGACGCTTTGGGATGTATGCACTTTTGGAAGAATAATCGAAAATTCATTGTTGAGGAGTTGAAGCTGTAATAGCTGCAAAACGTGGACCTACATCATATTGAACCAATGGGTTAGGAATGGGATGGCACTTAAAGGTGCACTATAACATCCTGAATGATGTCACTTCTGTTGACATTCCATGTAAACAAACAAAACGCTACTCTCAAATTCCCGTAACTACATCATCTTTTCTCACTGCCTCCCACCCATATGTGCATGTTCACTAAACCCCATCCCCTCCCCTAACCATTTTGTTGGTGTTTGGCTGAAATGTGGTTTGTTATGTTTTGGTGCACAGCCTGTGCCCTGGTGTTTGTTTGATATTTTACAGCTCCTGTGTTGTCTCCAGAGACTCAAGTAGAGACTGGACTTTTTCACAATGTATTCAGGGGACAGGCAGCAAGCTGATCAAGGGGACATGTCTACGATTTGAGACTATAAAATGAAATAGTGCTAAAAGCCATGCAAGATAGTGCACCTTTAAGTTCATAAGAGTCAAGGCAGGCGAGCGAACACTTTTGATAATATAGTGTATTTGCATTCTCATAGACATCTTGGACATGCTTGACCCAGCATTAGCATTATCAATGAGTGAGTGCATTATCGGCTGCAGGTCACGTATAACCCCAGTAGCCGAGAGAATTGAATGTCCCCGGTGTATTGCAAAAGTCGAAACTCGGGGGAGATGACAATCGGGCCTACAGACGTTCTATTCTATTTGGAGATTGCATGCAGGGGTGGTTCATTCTTTGATTGGGTGGCTCAGATCAGCGAGAACCCAACCCATTCAGCCACCTTATGATCTTGGTGATAGATTAGAAGCTTACTGCACTGTCGGCTGTCGACGTCGGCAACTTTGACAATTAGGCTATATTACGCATATAGACTGACCGATATTCGTTCCTTAACTTATTTCAGCGTCGACATATATTTAGTCACTAGGCTAATCGATCGAAGTTCGATCAGTTGAGTGTTGTCTTTTTGATGGCTCAATGTTAATTATTTCCTGTAAGTTTCGTTTCTCAAGTTGATTACTGCCTGCGCATGACGCACTTATGGTTTCGGTTTCCAGGTGACGGTAGTAGGCCTGCAGCGCGGAGACTGCGGAGACAGCTAAGATGTGGGCTTAACCTACTGACCATTTCCTTGCCCTTACAATGAAATTGGTGAGCTATTTTTTAATTAGCCTTCAAGAAAAATGCTATGTAGACTGGGCTATTTTAAAGGAATGCATTAGAAATATCCCTACACCTTGAACTAGCCTATGATTCTACATTTTGTGGCATACATTTCTGTTCATCTTGAAAATCATTAGGCCTAAATCACTTCAATACCTATTTTTCATCAGTCATTCAATGAAATGGGTACTATTCAGAGGTTGCATAAATGCTGCTATAATATAGCCTACTCTAGATACATAAAATTTGTTAGCAAGGATGGGTCATGATCACAAAAGAAGAATAAGGTAAGGAACAACTTTTAAATAGCATTATTTATATAGCCTAAAATTTTGTAATCTGTGTGTTCTTCCCCCTTGTAGTGCTGAGAACCTGGAAGAAAGATATCATGGGGATCAGAGGACTGAAATCTTACATAGCCGAAAACAAACTCTATTTAAAAAATTGTAATTTTAAAGGTAGCAAGTTAGCCTACTTATCGATGGCTGTAATCTCTGCAGCTTTTTTTACAAGGTCTCAAAATTTGATTTGAAACATGGTGGGGATTATTATGCTTTTGAGATTTTGATAAAGAAGTTTTTTGGGACTCTGAAAAAATGCAATATAGAGCCCTATGTCATTCTTGATGGAGGAATTGACCACACTGACAAACAACGTGTTGAAGAAAGAATAAAAAAAGGCAAAGATCTGTCATGCGGGAGGCGTTGTAATTATGACGGTATTTTTCCAACACTCCTGCAACCTGTTTTCATACAGATACTGACTCTTCTAAAGGTACCATTTATTCAGTGCATGGTGGCGGCTGATGGGGAAATTGCTGCTTTGGCCGACCAGTGGAATTGTCCGGTCCTGTCCGATGACAGTGACTTTTTTATTTTTGAGCTTAAAGCTGGGGTTTTACCCATTACCCATTTCCAGTGGGAGAAAGTTTCTTCCCAGAGGTTTATTCCAGCCAAACGATTTTTAATCTCAAATTTTTGTAAGCATTTCAACAACCTGGACCAGCAGTTTCTTCCTCTTTTTGCTGCCTTAGCAGAGAATGAGTATGTCAATGAGAATTTGTATTTAAGCTGGGAGAAATTCTCCCGCTGCACTGGACCCCATGCCCGTCTTGATGGCATCCTCCATTGGTTGTCCGACTTCTCAAATAAAAAGGAAGCTATTGGAGCTTTGGTTGACAGTGTCAAAGATCAGACGGCCAAACGTAGAGTCCAGGGGGCTCTCATGGCGTGTATGGGGAGGTATAAACTGACCAAAAGCGACTTGTCCCAGTTCTTCTCAAAAAGTGTTGCCCCCAGCAAACTGCCAATGCCATTGGAGGTTCTGCCCGACTGGATCCGGATGCCACTGTTTGAGGGGAAAATGAGCTCCATTGTAATCAATGCCTTAGTGCTGCAGTCAGTCCAACTGGGCCCTCAAGTGGAGAATTTTGACCTCAGCAGTAGCAATGGGATTTCACGACTTATTCGCCAGGTGCTGTATGGCCTTCTGTTGTCTGGACAGAAGCAGAAGGTAGTACCTATAGTTGCCCAAAGGGACCCAGAAGCGTGCTATGTGGAAGAATATGACAGAGAGGGCTTGACTCTGACCACTTTCTGGGTAAAGGCTGTTTGCCCTCTTAGTGGGAACGATCTACATCTGGAAACTCTGAATGAGGTAAAATAATTGAGTGATATTTTAACTTTTTATTTTAACGATTCATTGGGTTGCTAGATCTCAGGTAAAGTGATATTTTTCAACACAGCTCCATGAATTGTGTCTGTCTATCATTCCAGATCTCACAAGAGTTAAGACTACAAGTTTTTTGTGCGACACTTGGAGTGACCAAACCCAATTTCAAACCCTTTTCCTCACCCATTGCGGCCAAATTTCAGCTTCCCATCCTCGTCACATGCTATTGGCTGAGGAACGCCGACCCACAGCCATGTTTAGAGCACCTGTGGGCTCTGCTCCTGGGCTTTGTGTTTGGAGAGCTGAGTGATCATTACAAGGGCGAAACAGGTACAAGTTCACCTGAGGTGATCAAAAAATGCATTAATGTGAGGCTTTTGTTAGAATAAGAAATAAGTATGATCAAACCCATATAGAGAGAGTTTTGTGTGACAAGTGTGGTTCAAAAATTTGGTTGGTTCATGTAAACTTCAACACAGACAGAACTGCATGAACTGTCCAAAGTCATTAAATATATATTATGTTAATTTAACCCAAAACAAATGAAATGTAGCCTACTGTAGACATTTATGTACTACATGTTACTATATGTTGTACAACACTTTGCACCTTACAGTACAGTAGTAGCTCAATCTGACCTAGTAGTGGTTAGCTCTTGCTGGCTTTTGCATTTTTATTTAGTTAACTTAACATGAATGCCACTGGAATCAAAAGATCAGTGATATTTGCTTAATGACTCACCCTTGGCATTCAATAACTGACCAGTCCTCAGCCCCACCTCTTGCTATCTGTCCTCCCTTAATCTGAACCGTGCTGTACAGTGATGCAAGTACACCCATATGGAAAAGTTTAGCTGAAAACCTGATTCTAAAAATCTAAAATAGGGAACTTGAAGATGGTTGTTTATGCTTCTGCAGGTATTGCACTTGTGTGGAACAGATTGAACAACCTGCGGCTTCACACCACAGCCAGAGGCCCAGACCTGCAGGCAGCTCACACCTACAGCCAATGGCAGGCCTGCATGAGAGACACTTACAGGCTTACCCAGTTGTTGTGCCACCCTGCGCCCGCACTCTGGCCAGAGCCAGAACTGGCACGGTATGTTTACTTCCCTACACCCATGAAACTATGACTCGTGCAAGCAATGGTTCCAAAGGGGGTGGCATCAAGAGTGCAATTATGCAAACAGTTTAATGATCTATTCAGCACCTCTCATGTGCTCAGCTTCTGTATCTTGACTATGGCTTTGATCAAAGGTCTTTTATCCTGTTTACGTGGTAAGAATGAGAGAACCTATTCAAAGCATCCGTGACCAGTCACTCGTAATATAAATGACCTTTGTATTACAATGTAAAACATTTGTAATGTAAAACATTTTTTCCACTATGTTAAACATTGTCAAAAATAATGTGATAGACCAACATTTGTATGTCTAAGTGTCTACCCATGAGGACAGAAGCAGGAAGGCTGGTTACAGTAAAAAAAAAAACCCTGCTGTTTTTACTCTGTAATCAAGCACAGCAGTATTGCACAGTATTGCAATAAACTCCTCTTTGTCCCCAGGCTTTACTGTGGACCACTGGTGCATCAGGCTGCTCTAATGCTGATGACCGGTGCTACCCTAGAGTCATTCCTCAGTGGGGGACCGATCCCTATACAGCTCTTTAGAGATCTCCAGCAGGCTGTGCGGGACTCCTTGGAGAAGGGTGTCTGGGAGAGCCTACAGAAGGCCAAGGAGAAGAAGATAAGTCATGAAGATAAGCCTAGGTGGAGGAGGAGAGCCCACACCATAGGCAACTTGGAAGAACTGGTAGGACAGTTTGAAGAGATGTGTGATGATGGTGAAGATGATGATGGTTATGGCTGTGGAAGGAAAGGCAAGGCGAGGTCTGAGGATGAGGAAGTCGACGTCCACATCCGCACCAGACACAAGAAGAAGAGCAGGGCTCTGCGAGATCACAGTCCTGGGAAACTGAATAAGCGAGACCGAGTGATCTGGGTTTAAGGAACAGCATGACCCACATTAATGAACTTATTTGAAATGAATACATAAATTGACATGAATTCATTTTTCAAAGAGCACTTTGCTAAATCTCTGAGAATTTGTAATGGCCGCCGATATAGGGGAATATCGGACAAGGCGGGGCAAAGAACAGGCAAATGTTTTTGCACTGAAACTGACTGACTTATCTGTGTATGGTATTGAAATTGTTATCTACAGGGTTAGGTAATATATTTTACATTTTTGTAATCATGGACAGTTCTGTACTTTGAACTGTAATTTACATGATGACATACACTATGACACATTGGCTATAGTTGCTTTTTGTTCTGGTTCGTGTCTGATGTCTTGTTTACCCTCTTGACATCACTTATTATCCAGGAACCTAATTTCTATAGGACCCTGGTTCATCTTCTGCCTTTTTACAAATAGCCATGAAAATGCTTTATTAATGGTCTTTCCTCGGATTCAATAACTGCTGATGTACGAATTAGGTTTTAAAATGTTTTGTCTACCTTTGTATGCTCACACTTGGTTTACTCCCATACCTCTGAACCCTCAAAACATTACCAAAAATAAAATAATCATTACCAAAAACTAGATTCGTGGCTTCTTCTCATTTAAACCTCACAGTAGTATTTCATTTCGCCAGAGACTTTCTTTTTTTATTTTTTTTAAGATATTTTTATGGGCTTTTTGCCTTTATTTGGATAGCACAGCTGAAGAGTGACGGGAGGTGGGTGGGGAGAGAGAGACGGGGAGGGATCAGGAAATGATCTCAGGCCGGAATCGAACCCAGGTCCCCAGAGTCATGGTCGGGCGCCTAACCAACTGAGCTACTGCGCCCCCCTCCAGAGACTTTCTAAAACACTCCCATTGTTTCCAACGGTCACCATGCAACCTACCCAAGTTTACAAAGGAGTGCCATTCACAGCTGTCCTCTTTAAAGGCTGACTGGGAGTTTGATGTGGACAAGAGGATCACTGAGGATATGTAGCTCTCAATCTTGCTAGTACACAATTCATCAATAGGCTAGCTAGGCTATGTGCTAGGTAGAGTATAGCCTGCATCCATGGAGCAAAATAATACCCAAATATTGTCCCTACCTGGGGAAACCTTGCAAGTTTTGGGCTTGGCATACGAACATTAACTTTTCTGGTCCTTTTTCAGGAGGCCATATAATGGTAACCTGGTTATACAACATAATTTATGGTTTTGATGTTTGTCTCTTGTTGTGGTCTTGGCAAATAATGAATCTAGGCAACCTCATTTTATTGTTTATTTAAAAAATTTGAATATACAAGTTTATTCTCAATTAGCCACACAGAGAAATGTCTTGACATGTGCAAAACACAATGAAAAATAAATAAAAGATTAAAAAAAAAAAAAAAACTAACAAACAAAAAAACAATCTTTACAATCGTCATTCCTTATTGATTGCTGGCTTAAGGGGACAAAACCGCAAAGCTGAACTAACCAGTTCACCTTGACAAAACCTTGAGGCTTTGAGTTGTACAACACAAAATATTAAGCTAGTGGCAGAAGCTTTAAAAAAATAAAAATAAAAAACGTACCTCATGAACCTTTTTTCCACCCAGACGTTATTGTCCATGCTTCATACTCTCAGGACATGGGCCATCTACTCCAGTGAGTAGGAGAGGGCCTACAGTAGCCAGTACAGTAAATAGAGTGCACCTACAGCATAGAACAGTGTTAACTAATTCAAAGATGACTAACCACCAGGTCTCTTTGTAATCGGTGCTCAGCCCCTAAGTAACCTGTCAATCTGTTGACAACCTAGTGAGGGCATGGCCAGTAAACATATCAGAAAATAATTTAAAAAGGAAATAGACTTAAAAAAAAAAACAAAAAAAAACAACAACAAAAAAAAACACCTTTTTAGCATAAAATTGTTATATAATTCGTTTATATCCCAATACAATAGAGACTAAAATTCCCACCTGGGTTAGGCAAGTACATTTTTATGAAAAGAAAAAAAAAAGACAGTTGTACCATGTCCAACTCATTTGTTGTCTGATCACTGGAAGGCAAAGACATCCTTTGAAAATTAAAAATAAAAATTGGGGAGAAAAAAACAAACAAACAAAAAAAAACAACGCCCCCCAAAAAACCTCCAACTCCAAGCATCAGTCACCATTTAACTTTGGAAATATATTATATTCTGCCATGAAAATATTCAATATTCAAAGGGAAAACAGACTATACACACACTCCACCCTCTCCTTTGAAAGCACAAAGTACCTCCTCCCGAGAAGCTCTAGTATGGTGGGTCAGAATGCGGAATGCTGATCGTTTTACTTGTTCCACAAAACAATGATCAGTGGACTGTGCTTGCTCTTATTTAATAAGGAAAAAGAAAAATATCAACAGCCACTGTCTGAACCTTTACAGTATTTTATACCTAAAAAAAAATTATTTTCAGGCGGTGTGGAAAAACAAACAGTCCCAAAGCAGCACACCAAAAGCTTTTGTTGTTGTTGTAGAAGAGTCCTGAAGATGGGTTGGACGAAGTGGAGAGCTAGCTGAGAGCAAGGCTCCGGAAAGGAGATGTGATGGCTGGATGGGGGACTCAAACCAGTGCACAACCATAGCCTTTCAATGGGGAGACGTGAGCGACATTCCAGCCCTTCACAAGGACAAGGTCAACCAGGTCACTCACTTCACTCTCCTGATCTCTCTCTCTCTCTCTCTTTTTCTAGCTGTCCATGTAGTTTCAGTCAGCCTGCTGACACACACACACACACACACAAACCCACTCATACAGATACACGCACGCACACACACACACACAGTAACTGAATGACAGTCCAGAGGAAGAAAGCATTGCGCCCAGAGACAATGTCCGCCACGGTCCTCTTCGTGTGACACAACGTGCGTCATACTTCGTGGAAAGAGTCCGTGTTGTCGGTCCTGTCACGGCCCCTCCTCTTCTCGCCTCGCAACCTCTCCAGCTTCTTGATGAACTCCGAGACGACACACACTGAGGATGTGAGGCCTACTAGAAACAGCAGGTCTGCAGACAGACACACACACACACACACACACACACACATTAGGTCATACACTAATCAGAAATGAATGACACATTAACCTATTCACCAAGACATCAAGAACAAACTGTGTGACATTTGCATCAAGTAAAGCAGAATATCAGTATAACCTCTCAGTATATTTGACAAATGATATGGGGGGGGGGTGTCCAGAGGAGGCTGGTGCATCTTACCCAGCACGCTAAGGCTCTCCGTCTGGAAGACCTTCTGCAGCGGAGGGAAGTAGATGACCAGCAGCTGGCCCATGATGGAGCCCAGCACAGCATAGCAGAACATACGGTTACTGCACAGGCCCATCTCATGCACCATACGCGTCTTCAGGGGATTGGGGGGGTGAGGGGGTCAAAGGGCATGAAAGAGGTTAGCTTACAGGCAAACTACCGTCAGGCCAGCAGTGCTCTGTGTGCTGGTGTAGCTGTAATTATGCAATACAATGTGAATGGGAGTGGGGTGGTTCTGTATACTGGGGTAATTGTAATGGAGAAAGCAGCATGTTGTTGTTTTGTCTTCCTTGACTGTGTAGTGTACTGTGATTTGACTGTATTAGACTACCGTAAAATAAACACATCATGTTTTCGGAGTTAGATGTACTTCGATCTTTTTTTCTATGGCTGCAAAGACCAATAAGGAAATGTTTGTGGACAGGGAGGGATATATTTGTGTACTTAATTCTAGGGTGCATTTCCCAACACCATAGTTGCAACACCATAATCGCACCATACACCATAGTAAACAACTTCTTTGACTGACAGTAGACGACTGGTTTGCAACCAACAAACTTCTAACTTCACAACTACAGTATATATGTGTGTGTGTGTGTGTGTGTGTGTGTGTGTGTGTGTGTGTGTGTGTGTGTGAAGGGTGAACTGTATGTGAAAGAATGTAAAATTGCATTTCATATACAATACAGTATGTTTTATTAAACATAAAAACACCACAGAATAAAAATGTTGTAAGGGGAAAAAAATAGATTTTTTGCCAGAGTGGGTCTTTAAGGTTGGCATAAATGACTACAAAGAATTTGTTTGTATCTGTCTTTCTGCATGTACCTGTGAACGTGAGCTGAGAGCGTTGAACATGTCAAAGAAAACAAAACAGGTGAAGGTCATTGTGGTGTCCCTGGGTGTGATCACATTATCCTGAAGCTAATGGAGAGAGAAAAACAAAAAAACAAACAACACAGTTTCAGGAGGGTGCCAGAAATTTACTTAACAAATGAACAAAGCTCTCAACCTTCACTACAACAAAACAAGTAGTACATAACTACTATGTAAGGATTCAAACATGTTTATAATCACAGACAGGCACATCTAATAAAATTGAATTTTGTGGAGGTTTCTTAATTTTAGTTATTCAATATATAGCATGATTCATATAGAGTCCTTATACTCTAAGCAAAATATTTATAGACAATATTTTGAGTTCTTTTTGATAATTATGGCTTAGAGCAAAAGAAAACCCAAAATTCAGTAACTCGGAAAATTTGATTACATAAGACCAATACAAATATGGATTTTTATTACCAGAATGTAGGGCTTCTCAAAAATGTTTATTCACTCATTAATCAGTAGCCTACTAAGAAGTCTGGCCTCTTCTTGCATAAATTACGGAATCAATTATTTTCCTTTCGAACACTGCATGGAACATAACAATAGAATATCCAAAAGAGTGACACATTTGTCAAGGAGGTCTCTTCAGTAAACAAAGAAAACTGATTCCCGCTTGTATTACACTAACTCCAATGGGTGGGAGGGGTGGGGGCAGGCAAAATTAATCACATTCTTGGGAGCACAACAAGTAGAGATGCATTTGTTTGGCTGTGAAGTTAAAATGTCAATTATTCTGGCAGATGTCCGATTAGTGGGTGATGCTGAGCATTTGGAATTGACTGGAAACCTTTCATTCATCTTCCAACCACAAAAATAGATGGCATACTCTCAGAGGTTCTGAGTGTGTGTGTGTGTGTGTGTGTGTGTGTGTGTGTGTGTGTGTGTTTCATGAGTGGCCCCATACCTCTCTCCAGAAGACAAACAGGGTTCCACACACTATGATGAAGGATGACACCAGGATCTTGACAATGAGGCTGCGTGTGATGATGCTGTCACGCACGTTCCGAGGAGGCTTCCTGATGACATCGGGGTCTACTGGCTCCACCCCCAGGCTGGGAGAAGGAACACAAATGCATGTGGATGAGACTGTGGGTCTGGGCTTAAACAGCCAAATGAGGTGCAAATGTGCCACACATTCGCCAGCGCACAACATACACCTCAACTAAACAACAAATGTAAAGTCAAGGCTTATTGATATTTGTGTTGGTTGCTAGCCTGCCACCTGCAAGCGTGTTGCCAGGTCTACTTAGATTGACCTTTATACATACAGCCCCCATCATTTTCTGGCCTACCACAGCAATTCTGCCGCGTACTCTAAAGGCCCAATCATACTCAACGTAACAGACGGATAAGGATACGAGTGGAGTGTTTCACACGACCTTTCCGTTGATCTGCATGTGCTTTTACACGACATTGGGGAGCTTACTGTACAAGTACGGACGAAACGGGTGAACCTCATTGAAAATAGTGGGGGCAACATCGCGAGACTGTGCATCTCAACGTAAATAACGCATAGAGGTATCAAGGCATCAAATACGGACGTAAAAGAATATGAATGGGCCTTAACAACTACAGCATCTAAGAGATGATCTTGGGGGGGAGCTAGAAGAGTGGGTGGATGGTTCTGTAAGCCCTGCTGCGTTACCTCTGAGCGGGAGGCCCGTCCATGATGATGTTGATCCAGAGGATCTGCATGGCATTGAGGGGGTTGGGGAAGTTCATGAGCGTGGCCAGGGAGATGAGAGTGAGGGCCGCAATGCTCCTGCAGAGAAGGAAAAAACAGCTATTAGGAATGCACTGTTGTCGGCAGTACCAAATCTGACCACTAGAGAGCAACCTACTACAATGGCTTGTAGTCTCAACTTGTGAGGTTGGCCATTATTTCATTACACTGAGAATGCCCCTGGAGGACAAAACAATTTAGTCTGGTAATGAAAAAAATACAGTAGAAGCCTTTCTTTCCAGTGAACTATCTGATGTTTTGCCTGCCTACATTTTCACCAGTTGCTTGAGGACACGGCACAACCACAGACATTCAGGTTTTATTATTATTATTTTTTTTAAATAAGCAAACCTAAAATAACCCATGTGTGTTGACTTTGCATGAAATCTGCATGCCATTAGGCTCCAAGATTACGCAACACATAGCACTGCGACAAGCCTCCCAAAGCCAAAAGCACTCACGTGCTCAGTTGGAACCGCACAAAGTTCTTGATGTTGTTATAAATGCCTTTGCCTTCCTCAATGGCAGACCTGAGGAGGGGGTAAAGAAAAGTCAGTGTCACTGTTGCCTCGGAGACAGTGTGGAGCAGTGCCAACATTGAGGTGGTAACAAAAGATCTCCACAATGAAATTCCGAAACTCAGCATTCCAATGTTCTCACATGATCGTCTGGAAGTCGTCGTCCACGAGAATCATATCCGCCGCTTCCTTGCAAACGTCGGTGCCCGTCTGGCCCATGGCTACACCAATGTCAGCTGCCTTCAGTGCCACGGCGTCGTTCACGCCATCTCCCGTCATGGCTACCACTGCTCCGATGTTTTGGAGCGACTGTTGGGAACATGGACAGCATGCATCAATCAAAAGCAGATCAAGGAGATCAGCATCCTAGAGTGAACAAGCTCAGGAAAGGCTTAACTGGTTCAACTGCTCTACTGGTAAAAAAAAACGAGTGCAGTAAGATGGAGGAAGTAGGAAGTAAGGAAAAAATAAATATGCATTGTTGCTTTTGCTTCTTACCTTAACTATTTTCAGTTTATGTCTGGGACTGGCTCTGTAGAACACCACTATCTGTAAGGGGAAAACACAAGTCAGGATTGCGACAAATAATCCCAGCAAAAAAAAAAACGGTCACATTTCATTTGGGACATTGGGATATTCTTAATTTCAAGCCATTCTGCGCTTGTCATAAGGTTAAGCACGTGGGCTGTTTGCTGTGCTACAGTGGGGTGAGAATGGAAGGCTCTGTACCCTGGGCACCATCTGAGAGAGCTGCTGGATGTCCATCTGGTCCACCTCCTCCCCAGACAAGGACTGCGAGCCTTTTGTGTAGAGACCCAGCCGACTCGCTGGGAGGGAGAATAACCCATTGGAAGGAAAGGAAGGAAAATAAACAATTGAATAAAGACAAATACAAAAGGAACATAGGATAACATTGAAAGAACATTTGAGTTGCGCTGCGACAAGAGCAGACAGCTGTAATCCTCACTCAGAAAGAGAGATCGAGAGTGGGGAAAAGACCGAACGAGAGAGAGAGAAAGAAAGGGAAAGAAAGAGAGAGAGAGAAAGAAAGATACATACATATACAGTATAGATTTCACTGGATGGGAGAGAAAGACTGAGCGACTGAGAAGACAAGCCCTTACCAATAGACACAGCTGTCTCCTGGGAGTCGCCTGTAATCATCTTGACAGCAACGCCAGCGTTGAGGAGGGTGCCCACTGCGTCCTTCACCCCTGCCCTAGGCGGGTCAATTATGCCCACCAGACCCAAGAACGTAAGGTTGCCCATCTCAGAGCCTGACGCAAATGCCAAGACTGCAGGCAGAGAGAGAGAGAGAGAGAGAGAGAGAGAGAGAGAGAGAGAGAGAGAGAGAGAGAGAGAGAGAGAGAGAGA
>JASCQY010000010.1:14804472-14815410 GCA_030264315.1 Sardinella tawilis
GTAACCACTGACGGCACGGAATGAGGTCAACACGTTTGAGGCGTAAATGGGCGGGACAATGTTGCGAACCAAAATATAAAAAATATTGCAGAAACACGTGAAATATTGGATGTTTTTCATTCGCTAGTTTAGTGTCATGTTCCAGTGACCCACTCGGAAATTCCAGATTGCAAAACAATGCATTTCTCCAGAGAATTTGTTTTAGAGAAAACTACACGTGTTACAATAAACTACAGGTAAAATGTAACCTAACCCTATCTTTCTAGCTGTCATCTTGTCTCACACTATGCAGCTATGCGTTGCCACCTGGTGGACCGAATCAGAATCACAAAATGGTTCAATACGTTACCATACAAAGCAATGATAATAGATATCGCTCCATTAACTTAATAATATGGTACTGTAAATGTGTTCAAGCAAAAGTTATCGATGCAGGAAATTCTTCACATTACATCGGTCAGACACGATACAAACGTTTAGTTTTGTATTTATAATTTTTTAATTTTTACAAAATGTGTAATATTGTATAAGGTCATTTGCACTCGGCATGAACCCTTGAATGGTACATTAAATTCTATGAAAATTTTATGCCCCTGCCATTAAACCGGAAATCGGAGTTTTGCACACGGAAGTAAACAGGAAGTGATTTTTACTTTAGATTTAGCAACTGAGGATAGCATCAGAAAGGACCGCTGAGAATCGAATTAGTTTTACAAGATAGGTCATTTTTATTTTCATTCATTCTGTCGGATTTTGCATCATCGTTATTTAGAATACAAAATGACTGCATGACATGTGCTGACAGGGGCTCCGAAAAGGTCGGTGTCTGAACAGACATAGCATAGCCTACCTCTCTTTGGCTAGCACAACAGATTGACAGCTAACGTTATTTTGTTGGACCGCTGGAGACAGTGCCTAGCGCACTGCAACGAAAAGCAGGTAAACAACAATGACTTGCATGTTATTCCATTCCTATGAAGTAGTTTTTTGTTTATGAAAGGTCGACCATGATATTACGCAGTCGCCATGTACAACAATTAGACATACATTTGTAATTCATTGTTCTCATTCTGGTTTCAGTAATCATGGAATCGTGTGTACAATATGTCTGACACCAAGTTGTTTTGTTTTGTCATGAAGTAGCTAACGTTAGTCTGTCCGTTAAATTTTCCAGTGTCCGATCCAGTTTATTTTACGAACTTTGTTCACCCTCTGCTCTTTGTTGATGCTGATGATACCCAAATGTGTCGTTGTGAAATGTCTCAAAATGCGCTGCCTAGTATGTTCAAACATATATACAATATGCTGTGTTAATTCTGGACTCGGTGTCCCAGAATAATAATTGGAGGTCCTGCTCGGTAGTATTATTTGGTCCTAAAGTGACGTTACGTTTTTTCTGTTCTTCTCTATTTAGGACTACGACCAGCCAGACTGGGTCAGAACTCTACTAATGCACAATGGGGAATCAGCTCGCTGGGATTGCACCCTCTCAGATCTTGTCTGTTGACAGCTATTTCTCCGACATCCATGACTTTGAATATGACAAAAGTTTGGGCAGTACGAGATTTTTCAAGGTTGCTAGAGCAAAACACAGAGAGGGCCTGGTAGTGGTTAAGGTCTTTGCCATCCAGGATCCATCCCTGCCTCTCACTAGCTACAAGCAAGAGTTAGAGGAGCTTAAAATCAGACTTGCCTCTTGTCAGAACTGTTTGCCCTTTCAAAAAGCTACCCTAACAGAGAAAGCAGCTATCCTTTTCCGCCAGTATGTCCGTGATAACCTGTATGACCGTATCAGCACACGGCCATTTCTAAACAATGTGGAGAAGAGATGGATTGCCTTTCAGATCCTCAATGCTGTGGATCAAGCTCACAAATCTGGCGTGCGCCATGGTGACATTAAAACTGAGAATGTCATGGTGACTAGCTGGAACTGGGTGTTGCTGACTGACTTCGCAAGCTTCAAACCAACCTACCTGCCAGAGGACAACCCAGCCGACTTCAATTACTTTTTCGATACGTCCAGGAGAAGGACCTGTTACATTGCCCCAGAGAGATTTGTTGATGGAAGCATGTTTGCCACAGAGAGCGATCAAACCACCCCACTAGTGGACCTCACCAGTAACAGTCAAAGGACAAGAGGAGAGCTCAAACAGCCCATGGACATATTCTCAGCAGGTGTGAGAATTAACCATATCATCACCGTAGATCAGTAAATCAAGCTAGCTTCATTGGATTGGTTGGTGAAATGTCCTCTTAAAACATATATGGCCCTGACATGAAATGATCTGAATCATTTTTTTTGTTGTTTTTCAGGCTGTGTGATAGCTGAGCTGTTTACAGAGGGAATCCCACTGTTTGATCTCTCTCAGCTCTTAGCCTATCGCAAAGGACTTTTTCAGACAGAACAAGTTCTTATGAAAATTGAAGATCGCTGTATAAGAGAACTGGTAATATTCCATTTATAAAACTACAATTTCTACAATAACTTTATGGGCCTACCAGCACTGTTCCTGTAGTATCGGTTTTGTTTGACTGTGTAAAGGATTGTACAGCTGGTCTGTGTATGATGTGGTGGTTTTTCTCCACCACTTATCCACTATGTATAGTAGGTTGTAAATGTGTCTAAACAATGCTGAACAACAGTGGTTTCTAGAGTATTAAGAGGAGACTTTTACTGGTGATTATAGGCATTTATGACTGTTAACACTGTCCCACCATTCTCTTGTCATAATCTTAGGTGGTGCAGATGGTGCAACGTGAGCCAGAAAAACGTCTCACAGCCGAAGAGTACTTGAAGCAGCAGCGAGGCAAGGCCTTCCCAGACATCTTCTACACCTTCCTGCAGCCATACATGGCCCAGTTCGCCAAAGAGACCTTCCAGTCAGCTGACGAACGCGTGCTGGTGATCCGTAAGGACCTGGAGAACATTCTTCACAATCTCTGTGGGAGCAGCGGTAGCGGGTCAGAGAAAGCCGACAGGCAGGAGAAGGCCTCGTTGGAGTTGGGCAACACCAAAGAGCACGGTCTGGTGATTCTGGTCTCGGTCATCACTTCCTGCCTGCAGACGCTGCGCTCGTGCGATTCCAAGCTGGCCGCTCTTGAGCTCATCCTGCACCTCGCCGTTCGGCTGAGTTCCGAAATTCTGCTGGACCGCATCACTCCCTACCTACTGCACTTCTGCAACGACCCGGTGCCCCGCGTGAGGGCCGAGGCCGTGCGCACGCTGGCCAAGGTGCTGGCGCTGGTCAAAGAGGTGCCGCGCAACGACGTCAACATCTACCCAGAATACATCCTACCTGGAATTGCACACCTGGCACAAGATGAAGCCACCATTGTCAGGCTGGCTTATGCAGGTGTGTAGATTGGGCTGCACTACATAACCAGTCAAAGCTGTCAGTTTGCCGGGATAGAGTTACTGTATAGTGCAACATGGCGTAGAGTGGTTTTAAGGTATGTGAGAAGAATTAACAACATAACTAAAGTGATAAAATGAAGTAGGTAAAGCAGGCTCTTGTTTAGTCAATTTTTTTTTAAACCTCTCCACCACCACCTTGAGGGACACTACATTGTACTTTTAGATTTATTTGTTTGATCATTTCCCCCCCTCCTTTTGTACTTGTTACAGTCACAATCATTAACACAGAGAGGAAGAAACACAGAAATGAGATAAAAAAAACAATAATAAAAAAAGATATGTCTGCCCCCTCTAGTTACCCCATTCCACCTCCCACCTCCCTCTCAGCACTCTATCCCCTCTCCTTTCCCTCCTCAACCATACAAAAGGAAAACACTAAAAACTCAGACACAGAAAACACATATAAACAAAAACACTGTAGAACAAGACTATAACAAGACAGGATGCTTAATCGGACGCTCAAAGTCATTGGCTCAGTTTATGAAGGATACAAGGATGTGTATTTGTCACATGCATATACTGTAGTTACTGCTGTAAAAAATGCAGTGAAATTGTGATTGTATCGCATTGAGCAGTATTATTAAGTATTAATGTGTACGTGTGTGTGTGTAAATGCTTAATGTAATTTATAGCTTTTATAAAAGAGATGATAAGAAATTATATCAGAGAAGAGGAAAGAGGACTTCAGTGTTGCTCCAACCAAAGAGACCAAATATAAGATGTCATCTTGAGCTATTTAAATAAGTGGTTTGTATTTCTTATTTACCTCTTATGAGGTTGTGTCACCAAGTAATGCAATATTGCGACATAGTGGAATATTACATTTCAGGATCTCTGACAGTTGTTTCATTACTTCTGTCCAGTACTTGTTTATGTGTGGACAGCTCCAGAGAGCATGGAAGTAATTGTCTGTACTGTTTAGTTCTTATAATTTTGCCTTTCAGATGCCTTTTAAAATGTATTAAGGAGGAAGAGTAGTCCCCAAAAAAAGGCTTGTTTCCTTATCTTCCAGAGAACATTGCACATTTGGCTGAGACAGCACTGCGCTTTCTGGAGCTGGTACAGGAGAATAATTTAAACGCAGAGCACGACCTGAATGGGGAGGACGCAGAGGAGACCCTACACCCAAACGAAAACTACGACTCAGGTAATTTACATGATTCCGCTGCTCTCCGGGTCACAAAGTGTGGCTCATCATTTTGCTTAATGGCCTTGTGATTGTTTTATGGACCATAGCTAGTTGATTTAAAGCCGGATGTACGAGTACTCTCTGCACAAGACTGCTTCTCATACACTGTGTTTAATCTTCTCTCTTCACAAACACCCCCACCCCTCCAGAGCTTCAGGCCTTGCATGAGATGGTTCAGCAGAAGGTGGTGACTCTGCTGAGTGACCCTGAGAACATTGTCAAGCAGACCCTGATGGAGAACGGCATCACACGCCTCTGCGTGTTCTTCGGCCGGCAGAAGGCCAACGACGTGTTGCTCTCACACATGATCACCTTCCTGAATGATAAGAACGACTGGCACCTGAGAGGAGCCTTCTTTGACAGCATCGTAGGTGAGCGCTCACCTACTTCTGCCCCAAAGATGGCAGAGCTAGATTAAAGGGGAAATCTGATGTGAATGAATGTAGTTCCTGTATAGTTCAAGGTCACTGAATGCTGTCTGTGGGAAAAAGAACCAAACATTTGATATAACATAGGCAGAATAAAGAACCAATAACTAGTGGTAACTGAATGGGGCATAGTGAAATGAAACTGAAAGTAAGTTACTATGCCCCATTCACTTAATGTTAGTTGCCAGTATTTGGGCTATGCTGTATCAAATTTTCTCGCTCTTTTTCCTACTGACAGCAATAGGTTATCTCAAACAACAGGGCTATTGACTGATTCACATCAAACTTCTCCCTTAACTTCTACAGTACATATGTATATGTTGTATACACGGCAAAACTAGAAAGAGCCCTTGCACCATTGCAATTGTGATGTATTCTTGGTATGAAAATTGGGCTTTCAGCCTTTCTGCTGCTATTGTATCGGTTGTGGATATCTTGGTTCACCCAGAAAGTGACTAGATGTGCACAGATTGTGCTGAATATTGCATAACTAGGCTACATTCACCCACACACTCTGGCATTAAAGGGGACTCGAAGAGACACGCTCACACAGGCCCCTCTTTCTTGCTGAAGTAATGCTGAATATCAATTAAAGTACCTCTGCCCTGAGCTACTACCATTTTTCATCCCACACCAGGTCAGGCAGAGCTACAAGACAAACTAGGAAGCTAATACAGTGCAATACATGCACATAAATGATGCTTTGTGAATTGCCGCATGGCTTGACATGTCCACTGATTTTACTATTGTATGCTGCCGGTACTATTGTAGGGGTGTTTTTATTTCATGTGGGTCATATTTCCTGTCCTGTTGAGAGATCGGTCAGTTTATTAGCCTTTCCTGTCCTTTGTCTTCTCTTCAACCCTCCCAGCTCTTCACCTCTCCATGAGAACGGCTCTCTCCTGCCCTGTTTTCCTTTTTGGTCTTCCTGCTCTGTTCAACTCTGTCCATCTACTCCCCTCCGTCTCCTGCCTTCCTGAGTTCTCTCTCTCTCTCTCTCCATCCCCTCCCTCCTGTTGCCCTGCTCTGCTTTCTTTCATCCCCTGTGTAGGGGCTCTATTTTGAGAGGGTTGAGCGCTTACAGGAATACGCCGTATCTCACAGTGGGTCTCTCCCTGTCTCTCTTAGCAAAGGTCTAGCCTCGTGCATCCTGCTCCACTTCCTCCCCCTACCCTTTGCGCTGCCCCTGTGCTTAACTCTGGTCCCCTGACTTATGCCCTCATTGTAGGAGAGGAAAATGTCTCATGGGATTGTGTTTTTTTTTTTTTTTTTTTTCCCCTTCACCGTGAACAGAGGCCCTTAAAGGATACATTATAGGATGCAGAGAAGCCACCTAACCTGCTGCTTTGCTCCCCAGCCTCCCTCACTCGCTCTCAGGGTTCACTGTTCTCAGGCTATGTGTGTGAATTCATCAGTGTGACGGACTGATTAAGATTTGTAAACATATAATCACATGATGGATGCATGTTGACTTCAATTTCTGATCACATCAGACCATTTCTCTTGATTCCTGTGACATGTTATGTTGAAGGGGAACGCCGGCACGGTCATTTTTGGAAAAAAAAAATACTACTGCTCCTATGCTTCCACTGCTTACAGTGGAAAGGGGACCTCTCTATCCATCACCATAACCATAACCAATGTGTACTACTCACCTGGGTATGATGTTAGCGAGTTGCTATGTGAGCTGCTAGCTTCACATTGCACCTAATGTATAAGCCCTGTAATGTAATGGTGTTCCATCCCCCCCAGGCGTTGCGGCCTACGTGGGCTGGCAGAGCTCCTCCATCCTGAAGCCTCTGCTGCAGCAAGGCCTGAGCGACGCCGAGGAGTTTGTCATCTACAAGGCCCTCAACGCCCTCACATGCATGTGCCAGCTGGGCCTGCTGCAGAAACCGCACATCTACGAGTTTGTCAGTGACATCGGTGAGGGACAAGACCTAGATTAAGATTTGCTATTGGGCATTTCATTTCATTTCTTCATATGGCTGTAGAAGGTTTCCTAATGAGCACATTCATGGCAGTGTCAAACTTTACACACACACACACTCACTCTCAAAGAATCACTAAGTTGGAATTTGCGTAATAAAGTAATGCATGCCCAGATTTAAATGCCAATGGTGTGTGGTGACCGAGACTGTTGCTTGCCTCTGCCAGCTCCTTTCCTGTGCCATCCCAACCTATGGATCCGTTACGGGGCGGTGGGCTTCATCACCGTGGTGGCGCAGCACCTGAACATCGCTGATGTTTACTGCAAACTGATGCCCCACCTCACGGCCTTCATCACCCAACCCATTATACAGGTTGCCGCACTTCCTCCTCCCTGTGAGCTTAGATAGGCCAAGCGCAGTGGACTACATGTTGTATATTCTAAATGCTATACTGATAGACATTCTGCCAAATTGTTTTTGTTTTTTTTGTTTTGTTTTTTTTTTGGTAACCAAAATTGGGGTTTTAGACTAGTCACTGGATAAAAGTTGGAGGAGCTTTGGAGTAAATAGTTTTCTTGGCAAACAGAAAAACATACGTGACACTGGTCACAAACATATGAAACCCAATGTTTGTGACCAGTGGTGTAAGACGGTGTGAGTAACATCATATTTATTCTGTGGTGTGCTGCACACGGCCGGCGTGTCAGATTGACAAGGAGATTGTGCTCCTGAGTGTCCTGAAGGAGCCAGTGAGCCGCTCCATCTTCGACTACGCGCTGCGCTCCAAAGACATCGGCAGCCTCTTCCGCCACCTGCTGCTGCGGCAGAAGAAACGCAACGGTTCCATTCCCGAGTGCCCCATCCCTGAAGACCCTGCCATTGCCCAGCTGCTCAAAAAGCTTCTGTCACAGGTCTGGACATCAGGATGTGGTTTTTCTTCGTTAACACAAAGTGATGGGGGAGGGGGGGTGTTATCAGTTGGAGAAATGTTTGGGTTTGGCAGTAAGCAAAAGGTTGTCTGAGAGGCCACAGATTTGTATCCAAGAAGATAAAGCTTGTTGTTTACAGGTTTGCCCAGCCAAGATGTAGCCTGTTGTTTATGCATTTACCCATGTTGTACATTGTTGTTGTTGTCGTCGTTGTTATTGTAGGGAATGACAGAGGCTGAAGAAGATAAGCTCCTTGCACTGAAAGACTTCATGCTGAAATCCAACAAAGCCAAGGCCAACATCGTGGACCAGAGCCACTTGAATGACAGCACCCAGAGCGGCATCATTGACCTGGGGACCCTGGGCATCACTGGCCGCCAGGTGGACCTTGTGAAACCCAAACCGGAGTCAGAGGACAAGCGAGGTGGGTATGGGCCACTGCCAGTGATTCCAATCCACATGGGTTTGTTTGTTCCTACAATATGGTCTCATTTACCGAAATAGAAACAAATCAGCATTTATCTTTTGGATTGAAATCGGACCTTTGCATTTCATATATGGAGTAACTTGTAAGTAGTAAACGAAAGCTGTAAACGATTTTGATGAGAGATTTCATTTCCTTATTTACAGCAGATCTCATCAGTCCTCCCTCTGGTATATCAAAGCAGTGATTTTTTTTTTTTTAAGCATGGTGTTCATTTGCTGTTGGTTTTGGTGAAGCAAGCGAAATGAGATTTTTTTTTTTTTTTTGTATCAAGTCACTTTCAGTCTTATATCCCAAGCAGTCCTTTTGTCTCATTAAAGCATTTCAAACAGCCCTCAAGAAGCAGGAGCTGCATGGGTTTATTGCACTAGATACTTCATGCTGTGGGGGGCGTGGTTTATGTAACTCTCAGATTAACAACAGGAAATGTGTCTACTAGCACCCTGTCTCTTCCTAATGTGTAAGTGGCTGCTAACAGCACCCTCTTGTTGCAGTTGGTATGTTACAGTCGCATGGAAGTGTCCTGCTGGAATGTTGGACTGCCGCTGGTGACTAGACTAACAAAATGACCCACTTAAGGGTTTTGACGTG
This sequence comes from Sardinella tawilis, assembly GCA_030264315.1. NCBI lineage: Eukaryota > Metazoa > Chordata > Actinopteri > Clupeiformes > Clupeidae > Sardinella > Sardinella tawilis. The sequence continues at coordinate 14,813,440 of JASCQY010000010.1, forward strand.
TGTTTCTGTAGTATTAGGTGCATTTCCCTGTAGTTTGGCTCGCACCCTATTGTGGCATAAAGTGCACCAGTTGAAGTATCTTTCAAAAAATACAGCCAATTTGTGGCGTTGGAACAATAGTACCATATACTCCAATGTGTCTTTATGCCATACCTTAATGCTTTAATGCTTTGTGAGTGTGTGTCACAGAACAAAACAGATAATTAAAACCACAAAATGTAAAATCAATACAATCCACAACGAAAGTTCAGCCGCTGTCCTGCGGTTAGAGAATGAATGTGGAGTGGGTTCTGTGATATACTTGGTGATAGAGTATAGAGTATAGTAATATAGCATTTACTCGTGTAATGTATAATGTGTCATCAGGTGTCTCAAAAGTGCATTAAAAAGTCAAGTAGTATATTGTGTGTGCACCTTAGCACATGAAGAGAAAGATAGAATGATGTCTTGAAAGAAAGAGAAATGACTAAAAGTACTTCTTTATGTTGCTTCACAAGCTCGGAAACACACAAAGCAGGACTCCAATGTGAATGAGGAGTGGAAGAGCATGTTTGGATCCCTGGAACCTCCCACCTCGACCCCGGCACCACCCACGGTATGTTTGGATTATTGTTCAGACGGACAACACATCTGGCAGCTGTCCTGGATTAACCCACCACAACCAAGTTCTTAGGGCAGAGGGCCTACATAGGAAAGCTGTCTGGGATCATGCAAATTATAGATGTGGAATTATACAGTCCCTACATTGTTGTGTTAGGATAGATAAGAATCCTGTGTTTAATAGGACTTTTCCAAATGGGAAGGGGGGGGGGGGTTCATGTGATGAAGATCATATTTGTCTGTCCTTATTCTCTCTCCTCTTCACCTCCGTTTAGTCATCATGCTGTTGTATTCTGGTCTTCTACTCCTCATCTTTTTTAACCTCACTTGCAGTACCTGAATAGTTTATTTTTCTGCCACATAGTCAACATATTTAGTGATGTAAAATCATGATTTGAATTGATCATTGTTGACAGAACTACAGCTTTCAAATGACTTGCAGAAGTTCATTGAAAACATGAACGTGTTTGTTGTTAATGTCGGGCCTTTTCATTTCCTTATTTACAGCCGACCACATCGGTCCTTCCTCTGGTACATGAGTGTAGTGATTTAGTTTGTATAAAGCATGGTGTTCATTTGGTTTCGATGAAACCTGCAATATAAGCTCATTTTCAAGGCAACGAGCAAGCAAATAATCAAGCCCGTGCCACTCTTCCTTCTCATCTGAAAGAATCTAGCTTGTGCCCTTTAAAGCTGTGTACTGAAGATAATCCTTTTTGCTGAAATAATGCTTCTCGTTGACAGCATGGGTTTACTGCAAGATGTATTTATACCAGCAAAATGTACTGTCATGTATGGTCATTCATAAGCAGTTTCTGGTTAGTGTCCTTTAGTTCCATTACAGTGGAATCATATAATCCAGGACAATGTGAGATTTGTAGAAAAATAAATATATTTGGATTGGAGTGCTTACTAAACTCAGAGAGATTGACGATGCGGGAAGTGTGTTTGTAAATGTTTCGGTCTTGGTCACCCAAGATATTAGGGTTTCATAAACACGGCATGGGTAAGCAAATCTGTGTCAAACTTGAGTGGCTCTTTTGTCATTGCAGCTATGGCTCTGCAATTCAGCAAGTACTTTGTTGCATCTCTTGCCGTACTGCTTGCAAATTGCTGCACCTCTGGTTGGGTGCTAACAAGCAGGCTAAAAAAACCCATAGGTGCTAGCATCTGTTGCTAGCTTATCTTTTTTCAGAAGGGGGAGGCTTTTGCACTCACTGCACAGCTATTGTACCAACTGGCCACTCTCACAAAAAGACGACAGAAGTTTTATTTCTCTACGAAGTTGTATTGCCCAATAGACCATTTCAGGTTCTAGTTCTAGAACGGCTCCCCCAGCACTTCCTGTTTAACATTCCATATGTTATGTTA
>JASCQY010000010.1:14841051-14853781 GCA_030264315.1 Sardinella tawilis
ATATTATATTTGGGATTGTTTGGACAGTGATTTGTTTGATCCAAAACTATGTTGCTTGCCTGCTCATGCTCATGCTAATAACATTTTATGGGTTCAAAGGAAATCAGCAAAAGGCTGAGTGGGTAACCTTACTTTGAAATTACACACAAATCTTGCTCCTCTTGGAGATGATACAGTAGGTGTCACATTTTACATGATGTGAATCTAAGTAATGTGTATTCCACTGGATCCAATGAAGCATCAAGCATCAAGCAATAAGTGAAAAGGCAGAGATGAGGCATCTCTGGTGCCAATCAGATGCAAATAAGTGGTAAAAAAGTAATTGATGTAGCCCCAACCTTGATTCAAAAGCATGGAAAATGAATGAAACAAAATGAAGTGATATTATACCACCGGTAGTCTGTTATTAATGCATTACACACACACTGAAGTGTATATGAAAAACAAAAAAATGTCTTACTATTTGCTTTAGTATAGCACCTCCCACATTTTGCATTCCAATGGCAAGATGTTCCTTGTAGCCAAAACCTCTACCAAACTCCAGCATCTCCAGTTTTTGGGCATCCTGAACTCCCTCCAAAGCCACAGTCAGAAGAGCATGGATGTCTGATTAGAAAATACATCAGAAACAGCAGATGTTTGAGCTACAGGATAAAAAAGTCATATTGAACTGAATCAATGTAATAACATATACTGTAGGCTACTGTATGTAACATCCATGAATTAACTCTCAGGTATATTGTACAGTATGGTTGTACTAACTGTAGATTAGTATGAAACTATAATCCATGGCCACCCTAATAAAAATCCACAGTGGCCTAATCTGGAAAATTAAGCATATTTTCTAGAGTGCCTTTGGCTATACATACCAGTCTACCAAATCGAATGCTTTCATCACAAAAAATGTAATCACAAAATGTTTCATCTTAGTCGCCCCACTAGAAAATGGATGAGCTGCCTGCCCTGAGAAATCAATGCTGTTTTCTGACACACATATCTGACAAAGATTAATCTCCCTTCCATATCAATGCTATTGCAATGCTATGCTATTAACTATAACAGCAAGCAGCCTTGTGGATCTACTTACAACTATACCAAAGTTATTGACCTTAAAACTATCTGACTACACCAAAGCTACAATGATGAGTGAGATAACAGTCTTTGAGTTGTCCCGAAGTATAATGACTTAGCACCAGTGTCGGGCAGTTCTTTGCTTCGCCTTGTCCACTATTCCCCTATATCGGGAGACTTTGGTGGCTGTTATCCTTAACGTATGTTAATCTGTAGGATAAAAATCCATCCAAAGACATACTGTTGCGTCGCAGTTCTGCAGAGGCTATCTGAAGGTTCTCGACCGTATCATCAAGCCCATCAGTGAAGATGATCAGCACCTAGCAAATGTCAGGAAAAGAGTACAATTATTGATGTGCATGCATGATGTTTTTAAAGGAATTTTACCATATTGCCTATGATATACAGTATACTGTATGTGTAATACTTTCAAGTTGCCTCAGTGTAGTGTATTTGTGAGCATAGACAGTTGAATATTATTTACTGGACAAATATGGTGAAAATATGTACATGCATATTTCCACTTGTGTTCCCTCACCTTTGCAGTGGCTCTTGAACTTTGGAACTTTTCTATAAATGACCTCAACAGGGGACCATTGAAGGCAAGATCATCTCTTGTCTCCAACTTCAGCACCTTTGACACCACCTCTCTGCTGACTTCCTCAAAACTGAAGTCATCCAGGCGTTTTCCCTCTTTTGAGACCAGACGGAAGCCAATCTGTGGCCTGATTGTTTTGCCCTGTGCACAACACAGGTTGGGTAAAGAGGAAATGCGCTCAACAATTTCAAGTAGGTAATTCTGCAGTTTGAATTGTGTACTGAAAACTGATGGTGTGGGTCTGCTGGAAATATCAAAGCCAATTCCAATGTCCACCGAGCAATCCTCCACAGCTGAAAAAAAATACATGTGTAAGTTCATATCTTGACTGCAAATACAACTTTACAGTAATGCATGTATATCATACGTTTTAGAAAAAGGATTTTATCAAATCAAATCTTACGTTGCTCAGCTGGCTCACAAACAGTCTCTACTACTTTTGACCTGATCTTTTCAAGGTCATTGAAGGTGTTCACAATGAAGACTCTATCCTGGGAGCCAGCGATCTGAATCAGCTCGTCCTTGTGGATTCTGCCCACTCCAATGACAAAGATCTCAACTTCCATGGCTCGAAGCAACTTTGCCTCCACTTTAACCTCATCTTGTGAGTCACCATCAGTGATCACAATAAGGTTCTGTGAGATGCCTTTCTTCCTGCGGCTGCCATTTGCTGTCTGGAAGTAGTTCTCCCGAGTGAATCGCAGGGCTTTTCCAATTTCTGTGCCTGTCTGTATTCGCTGAATAGCTTCAATTTTGGCAAGTACGGTGGCTTCACTGTCAACCTCATTGAAGTAAAACTCCCTCTGGGGGTCGGAACTGAACTGAGCCAAGGCCACCTGGACAATCTCAGGACTGATTTTGAAGCTGCTCACCAGCTGTTTCATAAACATCTTCATAAACTTAAAGTCAGTGTCGATGATGCTGTCAGAGCTGTCAGTCAGCAGCACAAGGTCCAACTGCTTTTTCTCACATTCTAGAGAAAATCCACAATTATCCATAATTGTTATTAGTATTGTATGTCATTTTTCACTCCCTCACTAAATTGTTGAAATTGGAAATCACTTTTTTTTTTTTTAAAGAATTCATTTTAGTCCAATGCCTTGCTCTAATAACCGTAACATTCCCAAACAACTACATCTACTTATGTAGCGTCAATGAGCATAAATGTTCAATAAACACAATTTTTTAAGTATGGGCTTAATGGGTCTTAATATAATAAGGGCTTACCTGGTTTGATAGTTTCACAAAGCCTTTCTTTGAGCTCTGTGTGTACGGCCTGCAAGTCATCATAATTGGAGGCATAGAATACTCTTTTTCTGTCTCCTCCGGTCATGACCTCCAGCTCACTCTTGCTGGCCCCTGCCACACCAATGGCATAGACCAGAATGCCATTCCTCGCTATCTCTTCAGACCATACTTTCAAAACGTTGGGGTCTGTGGCTTCTCCGTCAGTGATGACGAAAAGGATCTGAGGAACATCCTGTTCACCACGGCCACCATGTTGTTTTTGAAAGTAGTCCAGTGTATGGCGAAGGGCAAGGCCTGTGTAAGTGTTTCCACCTGGTTTTACAATGTTTGTTATGGCCGTTCGTACCTCCCTTGCGGTTCTATACTGGTCCAGAGTGAACTCTGTCTCAGCGTTGTCCGAGTAGACAACCGCACCAAAACGGACCAAGTTCTCACCGACTTTCGTGCCATTCACAATTGAGGTCATAAATTTCTGCATGCTCTTGTATTCACTCTGACTTATACTGCTTGAGCCATCAACCAGGAAGATCATGTCTGCCACTTGAGTTTTTGAGCAGTCTAAAAGGAAATAAAAACAAAACATACAGTAGTTGTGTGTGTGAAAGAGAATGTGTGTAAAAGAGTATGGTATACACACAGTGCAGTACTGTACGTATCATGTTAATTCAAAGAGATATTTTGTGTAACAAGAACTGGATCTGAATTCCTACAAATCCTTGGGCAGATTTTTGATTGGATTAAGCTTGACCTTACACCAAATATTTTTACACTTTCTAAGAACCAGTATTCATAAGGAATTATGAACACATTAATAAAGGGCTAAAAGCATTCATAACGATTCATAATTGACATCATTATTGACATTAATTACTATTTAAGCCTCTCCAGCTTCAACAGTTTATAAACAATCATTATCATGCCTCATGTACTGTATACATTCATGAGGACTGATAAACTTAGATGCTAATGTCAAGTTCTGAAGGCTCATAAGATAGCGTTACTGTATAATGTATGCCTTCTGAGCACAGTCATGAGAATATTTAAACAGTTAATAATAATAATGTCCATAAATATGAATCTTTATGAATGCATTATAGCCCTTCATGAATGTGTATGATGCCTTAAGGTTACCGTTTTTGTTTCATTGTTTTCAGATTTCATTTAAATGTAGGCTGTATAGAGATACATGCCTGCATAGTTTACATTTATAATTGAAAGAATGACAAGAAATGAATACAGCTACTGTATTCTTTAGAAAACACATTATATACTTCAGATACCCTCTCTTATCTAACTAATGTTGTTTTTCATCTCATTGATCATTTCATTGCAGCCACTTACTAGTGTCAGGGTGGCAGATCTTGTAGAAGATCTTATCCTCCAAAAACTTGAGGGCATCAAAGCCTGTCTCGGTATACACCCTGTCTCCAACACCAGAGATCTCAGTCAGCTGGGTAACATTGGCCCCCTCCACACCAATGGAATAGATGATAACGTTCTTGTCCCTCAGGGCCCGTGCTGGCAGCTTAACGGCATCCTGAGCCTCGCCGTCTGTTATGACAATCAGGATCCTGGGGACATTGGGACGGGCACCCCTCGAGGCTTCAAAGAACTGGGAGGTGTAGCTTAGAGCTTGTCCGGTCAGAGTTCCCCCGCCCAGTTGCGTCATGGCGTTTACCTTCTGCACAAGGTCGTTTTGGGTTTGAGGGCTGTCAAAAGCAAACTCTTCCCTCTCGTAGGTGCTGAACTGCACCACTCCCATATGCACAGCATCAGGCCCTATGATGGACCTCGTAATTGTGTTATTGATGAAAGACTTCATCATGAGGAAGTCTCCAGGGTCAATGCTTCCAGAGCTGTCCACCAGGAACAAGACATCAGCCAGCATATCCTGGCAAGCTGTATCAACAAATCATAGCTAGGTCAAACAAATTAGTAACACAGAATATGTATACATGGTATACATATATATATATATATATATATTCTACATCAATTCAGATTTGGTTCACCTGCTTGGGTGCATATGTCTGTTACAATATCATCCTTGAGTGGCTTGAGTGCATCAAAGTTATTGACAAAGAACTTCCTCTTAGGGTCGCCACAGATGTCCAGCAACTCGTTCTCATTGGCCTCCTTCACTCCTATGGCGTAAATGATGACGCCCTGTTGACGTAATTGTGCTGCTGCTCTTTTCACTACAGCATTGTCATGTGACTCGCCATCTGTTATAACAATGAGGTACTTGGGCACCTTGTCGTCAGCACGGGCCTTTCGAGCTTCCTCAAAGTATGGACTCATGAACTCTAAAGCTGCTCCAGTGTATGTGTCACCGCCTTTCTGTTTGACCGCGTCCACTGCCTTGTCTAAAGACTTTTTGTCTGTGTGGTCACCCAGGTTGAACTCCAGGTTCGGAGTGTTTGAGTACTTTGCCAGACCAACACGCACCTGATCTTTTCCAATAGGAAACATCCGTACGAATTCTGCGACAAACTTTTTCATGCGGCCAAAATCATCATAGTGTATGCTGGATGAGTGGTCCAGCAAAAAAAAGAAATCTGCTTTCTCTGTTTGGACACAGTCTGCAAGGGAGAAAAGCACAGTACATAATGACTAAACAAATATACGAAAAAGTGGCACATTTTACAACTTGTCATAATTTGTGCTTTTCAAGCACTGCTGTCAACACTGACCTTTTCTCTTGGGTTTCGGGGGGGGTGGTTTCGTTATCTCACGGCAGATCTTTTTCGTCAGTATTGAATCCAGGGAGTTAAGCATTACAAAATCATCAATGATTACCACAAAACTCCTAACTGGGTCGGAGGCTATCTGTTTTAGTTCTGCCTCTTTCGCGCTTTTAATACCCACTGCATAGACTTTAACTCCAAAGTCACGCAGTGCCAGGGCTGGACCACTGACGTTGTCGTGAGACTCGCCATCTGTAATAACTATAGCTATCTGTTGCACGCCACTGTCACGCCGGCTGCCATGCTCAGAGGTAAACATATTGGTCAAAGCAAATTTCAGAGCATCTCCAGTGTAGGTGTTGCCTCCCCTATACGGTAGCCGCTTTATGCTCCCCAGAACATCGTTTCTATTGTCATGTGTGTTCAAATGGAACTCAAGCCGAGGTTTATCGCTGTAAGTGGCTAAGCCCACTCGCACACCCTTAGAGCTGATGTCAAGGTCTTTGAGGATTTTGGTCATGAACTTCCTCATCAGGTTGAAGTTTCCAACATCATCATGATTGATGCTGCTAGATTCATCCACAATGAACACAATGTCTGCCACTTTGGCTGTTTTACACTCTGAAAAACACATGACAAGAACAATTAAATTCAGCACACATACAATCAATCAAACTAAATAGATCACACAAAAAAACATGGCCCAACTTGATGAAAAATCCTGTCAAAAATGTCTTCCATGGTACATGCTGTTTGCTGTGATTTTCTTTTACCTCATTTTGCCTAAGTTTATATGTAGTGTGTTTTATAGTTGTTTATACTGTAGTCTTTTGTTTCCGTTGTTAGTTAAGTGCTACCTTTCTTGGCCAGAGCTCACTTGGAAAAGAAACTACTGTGTGACTACCCTAAAGTACAACAAAGGATAAATCAAATGAAAAATAAACTAAACCAGCTGAAACCAGCCCATACTGCTCAAGGTGGACTTTTTGGCAGGGATATAAACCAACACCTGACCCATTTACAGAAAATACAAGGCAGGAGAAAGTAGATTCTGTCCTCCAAGTCCTAAAATCCTAAAACCCTGGGTTACCATCCCATCGGATTTGTTGGTATTTGTAATACCAACATCAGCCAGCAGAGACTGCTAAATGCCAGAAAATAAAACGATTCTGTAAAGTGTTTGCCTGGGAAGCACTTTGTTTTGCTTTGTGACAGACACAATTTTTTAGACAAATGAACCTTCATGTAACAAAACAACACTTACCAGTAGCAGTAGCATCTATACTGGCTGACCTCAGTATATTATCATCATCAAAAGCAGTCTTGATTCTCTGTACCATCACTTGAGGACTTTGTCCGATATAGACATAGGGCTTTGTTGCAATAGTCTCAAGCTCAGTTTGGTTAGACTGACCAAGCCCAATAGTGAGCACGGCCACGCCTTGTTCTTTAATAAGTCGTGACGTTTTGATAACATTGTCATCTGATTTTCCTGATGTAATGAGCACCAAATAGGGTTTATACCCACGGGCCCCACTTGCAGAAGTGAAAAAATAACGGCGCGCGTAGGTTATTGCCTCTCCAGTTTTACGTGTTCGACCTCCCGTCAATCTGAATCGTTTCACATGCTCCAATATGTCAGATTTGGAGGAATACTGGTTCAGGTTGAATTCCACTTTAACAGTATCACCAAACTGCGCTAAACCCATACGATTGCCGTCCATTCTTATGTTGAGTTGGTTGGCAAGTCGACTGATCAATTGTTTTATGGATTGAATCTGTGCCTGGGCTGAACTGTCCACAAGGAAGAAAATATCAGCATATCTTGGTGCTAGATCTGAAAGAAGAGAGTGTATAACAGAGAGGATTTTACAATTTTGACATTATCAAAATCATATGTTACCTCCATTACATAGAATGAAGGCACAATAGAATTAAAAGATGAATGTTTACTATACCCATGTTTCAGTTTGTTGTTGTTAGACAGCTTTAATAATCATACTGACCAGTGACCACATTTACCTGTATGTGTCAAAGTAAATAGTGATATTTAAGTAATTAGATTATTTTACCCTCTGCTTCGATAGTCACAGAAGTGCAAACTGTTCTTTGCATGTCATCCATTATGTTCTGCAGCTCCTGGTAGTTGTTGATCCCGACCAAGAACCGATCAGCAGGTTTGTTGGCAACAGATCGCAGCTGGGCCTCATCATACTGGCCAACACCAATGGCATAGACGAGGACCCCCATTCCCCGCAAGTCTCGGGCTGGCACTGCCACATCATCAGAAGACTGACCGTCTGTGATCACAATGGCGATTTTGGGAACTTTGTCTCGACTGCCTCCAGCTGGGGTAAAGTAATTTGTCTGAAGGAAGCTAAGGCCCTTGCCCAAGTATGTTCCTCCTTGACGATACTGGAGTCGGCCAATTTGATCGAGTACCGCTTGGACATTGTCGTGATCGTTCAGCAGAAACTCCTGGTAGGCATTATCAGTGAACTGCGCTAGGCCTACACGCACCTTGTCTGAGGCAACAGTAAGTCCACTCACAAAGGATCTGAGGAACTGCTTCATCACATTAAAGCTTTCATCACCAATGCTACCAGAGCCATCCACAAGGAACACAATGTCAGCAACAGTGGCCTGTTGACAATCTGTAAATAAAAGAGTAGATGATATTTTAAAAAAGTAGTGGATATTTGTTTAAAAGTTATAAAGCACTTCAGATCACATGTAAAGTGAAAAGCAGATGCTGCTTTAACAATCAATATTAAACAGTCAATCTATCTGTGGAAGCTAGAATTGCAGGAAAATCTTTCAGTGCTGTACTGTAAATACCACAATGTTTTGCCTTGTGTAAGGATGCTATTGACATACATAGAAATACTAGGTGTAAGAGAAATTTGTTTGCCTGTCAAAATTAACTGCCTAAGCATAAAATTGCCTAAATTGTTTACAGTGTCTTGTTTACCTTGTTTACTTCATAACTAGTATATCTATTATTTGTATTTGTAAGATAAGACACCGATCTACCTTTAGAGATCGTTGTAGTCTGGCGTTTGGCTTCCTCCACAGTGGTACACAGCACCTGGACAATGTTCTGAGAGATGTCCTGAAGAGCAGTGAAGTCAGAGACACTGTGCACATACTGGTCATGGGGCTCATTGGCAATCTCCTTCAGTTGCTCCTCGTCTGCATCTTTGATGCCGATGGCGTAAATGGTGATGCCCTGACCCTTCAGTTCCTTGGCATGTGGCTCCACGGTGTCTTGCGACTGCCCGTCTGTGATGACCACGGCAATCTGGGGCACGTTCTGTGCAGCACGACTTCCGGCGCTTTCCACAAAGTGCTCCTTCAAGATGAACTCCAGGCCCTTGCCAGTCATTGTGCCCCCACCCTGGTATGGCAGGCTGTCAATGTAGTCGAGAATCTCTTGTTTATCCTGATAGGTGTTGAGGTTAAACTCTGTGCGCGGATTGTTGCTGTATTGCGCCAGACCGATGCGGACATGATCAGGACCAACATCAAAGCTGTCTATCAAACTGTGGAGGAAATCACGCATACGCTGGAAGTTCTCAGTTCCAATACTCCAGGAGCCATCAACCAGGAAAACAATGTCGGCTACTGCCTCCTGTGTGCATACTGGAAGAAAGATACGAAAGAAAAGACATTAAATTGACGTATCGTTATGATCATAAATAGTCAATTTTTAACAGGGTCAGTAATTTCCTGATAATCCTAAAGTGGATTTAATCTGTTATATTTTAGTACGCACCTGTCCTTTGTGATGCACTCAGAAGAAAACACAATGATGTGATGATGGCACCAAAAAGAATATTAATCTTCGCCATGTTCACAGCGTCTCCGCAAGCCTGAAATAAAAAGAAGGTAGCCTATAAAAGAAATGGACTTTTTGAAAGCAAGTTAGTCACTATACCTGTCTATGACTATACCTGTGATCAAAATGGCCTTACAAAACATAGCCATTCCTCGAGGTAACACTATATGGTTCTTTTATCATAAAATAACATAGTAGAAATAAATAGTTTTAAAGTCCTTCTGATGCTAGAATGAATATAAAGACTGAAGCCACTGACACTGGCAATGGGGACATAATACATGAAACACACTATGTAACACTGATTGACCGAGTAGAATCATGTTTTTTTGTCTACCTATGGTAGGTGTTACTTAAGCACTAGACACAACTGAAGACTTTGACACCAACAGCCATCATGTCACTTTTCCTCTATGCACTCTAGGTGGGGCATGGGTTGATGAACAGGAGGACATTTATCTTGTTATGCCCATCTTACAGCTTACTTTATTGACAGTAAAGATCCTACATTCAAAATAAAACAGCCTCACATCAACAAAGTTTTACTGTAGGGCTACATAAATACTAAAACAATCAGATCAGATCCAGGGAGTGGGAGGGTAATGTAATGTCGATTCAGAGTGCAAAAGAACAATGTTCTAAATTATGCTGTCATTTTGCTGGGGTGCTGGGTAACAGTTGGGACTTGAACATTCCCCACCCTCCAAAGATTAGAGCCACTGCATAGGCTGTCAGATGGGGAACACGTGGCACAGACTGTGGTTAGAGGAAAAATGACAAACAGAGAAGAATACTGGAACAGCAAATGGACCCAAGCTAAGTGATGTGGACAAATCCATAGCAGGTTTAAACCAGCACACTCAGTGAGAACAATGCAAAACTATGCACATTTATATGCAAGGCACAATTTAGTATAGCTGTAAAGATTTTACTGTAAATGGTGCCCTCCTTTCCTTGTTGGATGATCGATAATACAATGCTGTACTGACTCAATAATACATGTTGTATTGACTCATTTTTTTCTGTCTGCTGTCCATGTACAGTACAGTTCTGTATCTTGACTCTTTAAATGCATTGTTTCTATCTATTTCTATTGACAACCAATATAATACACCAATTCATTTGGCAGAAGTATTCCAAACAAAGAGGAAGGCTTCCAAATTACACACACTAACTGACACACACATCTTATCGCATTAGCCCCACAGGCTAGGGAAGCACGCACATGGAACTCAGTATTAGTGGTGTATGATTGCCATGGTGATGCTATACATCTGTGCTCTCATCACCAGATCTAAACAGCTGCTAGTACTCTCACTCAGGAAGTCCTCATGGTAACAAAGCACATGGAGGTCAGAGGCCAAGTGGAAGTCATTCAATCTTCTTTCGATCTGAGAAGAAAGCACAGAGGTGCGATCCGGTATAGCCTAGTACTGATTCCTTAGCTAGTTAGCTATTAAACTTGTAGCTTTGTACAGTTTACCCCCCTCTCACGTATACTGTGGCCTTCCTTCTGTATCAAGCAAGCAGCTAAGGGCTGGCATGGAGTGGTCTTCTAGAGGCAGTTGCCTCAAAGACATCTGGGACCATGTGTTACATAACAATTTGATTTCTTTTGATGTTAACTATTTGAAAAAAAGATTCATTTCCTCTGGAGCAAATCCAGCATGCATGCCCTCCATCCCAAAGTGGAAGAACAGAGGGAAAGTCCCTATTTTGCATTCTTCTCCTGAGTTTGAAGTCAAAGAATGGGGTCGACTAATGCAAAACACTCATTGTGAGGGGTTATTTCTCGCCATGCAATAATGAAACTGACATCTGCAAGTTAATACTTTTAGTGCTTGCCATAAGACAAATATGAATCACAATAAAACAGAGAAACATGGATAGAAATAGCGTCAATTAGTGTACTTGTAGCAAAATTACCAAAATTACCTATTTATCTTCTTTGCACCATATCTGTTCAGTTAACGTTTATTAAAGAAAATTCTACATGCTGTACAGCACTAAGGACTGTTGTGACTGAAATATAAAACTGGCACATTTACATCATGTTTCCTCTCTGTCTAAATCTGTGTACTGAGAGCTGGCATTCCTCCAGATAAGAGACACCTGGACATAATTAAGAATGTTCCTGAAAAAAGGGAAATCATCAGGGGGAGTGCTGTGAGGGTCAATGGCAGCAACATCCGTCTTTAGTCGACAAAAGAGGGGTGTACTCCAAGACATTTACTAGTAGGTCTGGGTTCAGTCATTTGAGTCTTTGATTTCTTCCTCCGTTCGTCCGGTCCTTGATTATGATTGGTTGAATCGTGTTCAATGCTGTTGTATATTCCCCGATATAGCACAGCTGAGACCACATTTTTTTATATTGCTGTGCCTTTGAAAAGCTACATTGGCTGCATTTGTGCATTAATTGGCAACCATTCAGCTGAAGGACATATATTTCTTGGCGGAGGAAATGTAGCCTGATGCATCAGCCGCTTATTTCACTTTGTTTCTCTCTGGGGCTTTGTCTAATGACACTGAGCTAGGTATGTGTGGTAACCGATTTAGAAAAGCAATAAGCCTCTTGAGTCCATTCTATATTAATGACATCAGTGACATATCACCCCCCCCCCCTCAGCTGTGCAATATTCACGATTTACAACAGCCTCTCAGGGCTTAGCACTCAAGTAGGCTATAACAAGCATTCCCCAAAGGAAGTGACTGAACTTCAGCAGTCCATGAAAAAAGAGAAAAGGTGTTTGTACCCCATTGGCTGTGGATACCAAGTTCATTTTGTGTTCAATACCCAGAATCTTTCAAATTGATGAGAAGGGTCATGTCAGTTAGAACAGTAGAAATGTTACTACAAAATTCTACAAATAACTTTACCTAATGGTAGCCAGCCTTTCATTTCTGACTACTGTATATTACAGAAGTTGCATATTCTGTAATTGTTCTTTCTACTTTTACCCCCCTTAAACAAGCTCATTTGTGTAAATTAGTAAAAAAGGTCAGATTAAAGGAATTCTCCGGAGTGAATCAAACCGAAGTCCTGTTGTCTGAGTGCTGTCAATAGGTATCAGAACTACATCAGTAGGTACAACGTAGACCGAATTCGAGAACTCGAGAATTCGAGAACAACAGGGCTTCGGTTTTAAAGGAGAAAGCCGGCGCAAAATGGCTTTCGTAGTGTTAAAACGTGATTCTGAGAACTGACTCCTGACACATACCTTTCATCCATAGGTCCCCTGCATTCAGAAATCCAGTGCTGGTTAGCCGATGCTAACATGTGTGCTTTTG
>JASCQY010000010.1:14867658-14881784 GCA_030264315.1 Sardinella tawilis
ATATACCAAAGAGGCCTTCACTGGAGCTAAGAATGGTTTGTATATCAAATCCATCATGACCAGATTTACCCCATACACTAGGTCTCAGGTCAGCCCTTTGCCAACATTTTGTAAAATCACTCAGTATTACAATTTAACAACTATATGTTGTATAGCTGTTGTGTTGTCTTTTGTACTGTACTATGGTTTGGGTATTAGATTTCCATTTTTAGCACACTGTGTGTAAGCTTTTGCAGATAAGACATAAAAGATACATAATTTTGGTGTTGGTGATCCTGTATATAAAGAAAATGTAAGTATTATAAAACATTCATTAACTGCATAGAGTGTGAAAACAGCAAGAAATGTGTCAACTGTATAGCTACAACAGGCTCATGGTGTGCTATGTTTATTTAAAGTTTTGCAAATGGCACTGATGATCAGACAAAAGCTTGTTAGCAATTGAAAAAAGAAACTGTAATGAACTGATTGGTCAACTGATTGACTGTGTTGGGTCTGTCTGCAGGCAGTACAGTGTGGGCTTTGAGGTCCTGACGGTGTCTACTGTCGGAGATCCAGGGCCGGCGGGGTTCCAGCGCAAGAGCAGTGGAGATTACAGGTAAAGGCGTACCCTCTGATCTCAGCATCTCTGTGTCAGAGTACTGTACTGTAGGAGCAACAGCAGAAGCCAGAGGCCACTACAGTGGTCTGGAATGAGATCATGGTGGACACAGTAGGGACCAGAGGTCTAGAAAGTCTAGTAGTCTAGAAAGAGAAACCCCAAATTTATTTATTTATTTTTTTTTATTTGTTTTGTTTTGTTTTGTCTTGTAAACATACTTACAGAAACACGGAAGTCTCCCTGGTCTCATTGACTTCAACTAATCATTTTGATTGTTTAAGTAAATGTGAAAATATCAGTTTGATCTGTTCAGTGTGAGTCATGTGTTTTTCAAAACAGTCAATGTGTTTGTGAACGCGTTTCTCAGTGAACAGCTAGAATGTACAGTATACAGCACGTCCCTATAAGTATTTTGTGTACTTTGGGTTAGTAGGGTTTGTGTATCTGTTTGTGTTTGTGTGTGTGTGTGTGTGAGAGTGTGGGGGTATGATGATGATGATGATGATGCCTTTTGACGTGAACCTTTGGCAAGCCAGACCACCACAGTGCCAAGTCATCCATGTTGTGTCTTGTAATGCTAAGCAGCTGTCCTGCTGCCCTCAATGTGTTTGGGTTTATGAAGGCAGACTGTAAAGCGCCGTGCAAGTGGAACTGGAAAGCCTTTGTTCCTATCAGGGCCCGTATTCAGCACTACTGGCCTCTTTCAAGTTGTGTTTGGACGCGCATGCTTTTAATTATTTGCATGTTGCTTTGACAAGCAGTGCTTGTAAACCAGCCTGCTGTTGCATGCTCTGCTTTTCGTTTGTAGTGTTTAGTTGTCACTGTCACACTTGTCTGACGATGCTGTTAACAAAAGAACAAAAACGGTCAAATGCCGAACAGATTATAGTTTCTTTTTCTGTTCATGATTATCCAGATCCATTTTTATTACCCTGAAAATGACGACCTCCTCATGTTGTATTTACAGGAAAAAACAAATACAATGACTCGACTATTTTGTGCTGAGCTTTGCTAAATACGCTACTTCTACAGACTTGCTAACCCCAAGGACCAAATCCTGTGATGTTTATTGTTTACATATCACCACATAACAGTCCTCTTCTTGCTTACCTAGCCTCTGTCCTAAGCATGTCTCCGTTCGTACCTCCGCAGGTGCGGTTTCTGCTACTTGGAGCTGGAACATGTCCCGGCCGGCATCTACAACGTCATCCCCACCACCTTCCTTCCTAAGCAGGAGGGCCCCTTCTTCCTGGACATCAGCAGCGCCGCACCGCTCCGTGTGTCCCAGCTGCAGTGAAGAGCAGGGGAGGGCGTGGGGGCCGTGGGGGGGCCAGGGGCGAAGGAGCCATGGCTGGGTAAAGACATCTCCGGATGTCCCTTCAAACGGGTGTCTTCCCTTCCTCGAGTGACTGTTATCAAAGGTTATATATATACAGTATATACTGTACTGTATATATATAGCCATTGACTCAAAACTTGAAGTTGGAGCCATGAAGGAAGTTGGCGATGTGATCGTGCACAGACTGTGCTCTCCTCTTTCATTGGAACATGACTGAAATTGTATGGGAAACGGACGAGCACTTGACTTAAGTGATGACGATATTTATTCTCAGGAGACTGCATCCTTCCCCAAAGGGGATGGCTTTATCTCACCTTAAATGCTTCAAACAATGATGTCTTCTCGCGGGCCAGCTAGAGTCGCGCCAGTGAGGGAGCCTGACTGTCTGTTACCTGGGAAGGATGCACACTTCCTCTAAGGGCTCTAGCTATGTGTCCTCTTACCTACCACACTGCACTAGGAGGCAGCTGCGCGCGCGTCTGCTCTCTGACACTGAGGGAAGAAGAGGCTCTTGCTCACATCTTTAAAAGGCATCTCATCCACATACTACTGCATCCATGTTCCACACACACACATGTACACACACTTCACTTCACTTCTCATGCAGTCTGAAGCCGTAATTCCAATGAAGTTGTTGTCCTGTACAAGTCAGCACAATGCAGTTTCCATTTCCAGAGAAATCTATTGCCAAAATCAGTAATATACAGCAAACAAAGTGAAGTTCTATTCTGTTTCCTAAGATACTGTGTATGTCTGCTGCATTTTCTTTTTGCTACATCAGGAGTTTTCAAATGCATTGTTTATTTGGTTGTTTTGTTTTTATCTTGAAGGTTCAGCCACGGGCATCATCAGTAATACACACTGTACATCACAAGCTGTTTTTGTCCAACACCACAAAACAAATATATAATTACAGTTATTTCCATCCATCTGTGTTCCCTTATTTTCTCTTATCTCCAGTCTCAAGATGTTTTTTGTTCGATGACTTGTGCAAGCTGTTTTAGACAGTGACAAGGTTTATTTCTCTAAAGGGAAGGAAATTGTGGTCAGAAGAAGAAAACGATACACTGAAATGATCTGTTTTTTTTTTTGTTTTGTTTTGAACCCAGGAGAGTGACCGTGATAAGACTGCAAAAAAAAGTTCGAAACTTACCAAATCCAACGTAAGTACTAGCTGTTTAACGAAAACAAACCTGCAAAGCACTGTGTGTGTGTATGTGTGTGTGTGGCTTTGGGATCTTAGGCTTCCCTATGATAAACACCAAGGGAAGTCAGTAGCACACTAACCTAATGAAAGTCACAGGACATAGTAAAACAACAACAGCAGTGGCGGAGACTGTGCGTGTGTGTGTGTGTGTGTGTGTGAGAGAGACAGAGAGAGAGGCTGGCTGACCTAGAACCAAAACATAAAAACAGAGTTTTGTCACGTGGTGGACACAACCCTCCACTTCAGCAACGTGTACAGTAGGTTAAACTCTCCCCCTCGATACATCTTCTCCTTAGCTTAGGGTCCTCATAATTAAACCATTCCTTGGCATCAAATTTGAATCAAACCCTGACAGCCACTAGTAGTGCGCTGATCATTAAATGAAAATGCTAAGATGTCTGGAATCTTCTAGATATACAGTAAAGACACAAGCACTTAGGCTCTTACTGATGCCACCTGCTGGCTATGAGTATTTTTCACATTTTTAAAGTTTGGAAAGCTTTGGAAACTTGCTTGACAGTTTACTTTTCCCTCAGTCTGTATTCCCATTCCCAACACTAAAGTCAATCCTCAATGCTGTCTATGACTCCTGGCGTCAGCATCCCGAGCTGCCAGGTCTGATTAATCATTGAAGGAATTTATAATGAAGGTGACGAGTTCAAGTGCAAGTCCTTCATTCCATCAGCTAGTCGTTAAGTCAGGAGAAGGTCAGTGCACTAGAGTGAACACCAGTTTACAGGACTTGCATTTTCTTAACTTCACATTTATTACTTTATTTCCAGTTGAAAATGCTTACACAGGCTTTTGGAAAAACAAACCAAACAAACAAACAAAAAAGTTTTCAGCAGAAATAAAACACTAACAAAAATACTGGAAGGAGGGATTCTACCTTTTGTTTTTTTTTCCTCTTATTTTAACCCTCCATGTAGTCTACACACAAAGTAACACATAAAGAGACTTAGTAGACATGACAGTGACAAAGTGCACAGAAGTAGACAAAGCCATACTGTGGGTCGGCGAGGGCCCAGACCGGCGGGAGCTGATTGTGGAACTGGTGTGGCGAGAGGAGCCGAAACCCTGATTAAGGCCCCGGCCCGCACTAAAGCCAGCGTCTGTCTGGGAACAAGGCCACAGAAAAACACAGCGCGGTCTACTGTCGGTCGCTTGTCTAGACGCTCGAAATTGGCCGTGGGCATCGAAGACGAGCAGCGGCGGCAGTACAATAGAAAGCTTGATGGTGAAACAACATTCTGGTCTACGTGGTCATTTCCTGAACAGTGCGGTAATGCTTACCTCATTGTCCATTCTTCCCAAAGCTAGCGGGTCAGATACAAGAATTTTTTTTTTTTTTTTTTTTTTTAACCCACCCAAAACCCAAGAAGCTCTACCTGTTACTACTGCAGGCAATCTGCTATCATCAGTCGACACATAGCCTCAGTGCGGACATACAGTCGGCTTTGCTCATCCTCATCTCAGTTCAATTAACATGTCAAAGACATCAGTAGTACAATATGACTCACAAAAGCACGTCATACATAGTAGTATGCTTCATATCTTAATACTATTGTCAGTCTCTCTCTCTCTCTCACACACACACACACACACATTATCAGGCAGCAGTGCTGCTTTAGCATGTGACCTTTGGGAGGAGAAGGGGCAGACTGGGAGGCAGGGAGATGGATGGGAGAGCATGCATACTGCCAGACGGTGACAGGAGGCCCCATTTATCTGCATCAGCGCTGGGGAGACGGGACAGGCGGGACTGATGGGGTGCGGCTGGAGGGGGGGGGGGGGGGATTTGGGATCTGCTGCTACAGCCTCTAAACTCCACTGGAACCCTGAGGAACCACGCCAGACTCAGCCACTGCCAAGGTCACGGTGAAGGTCACAGGGGCCGCTGACGATGGGCCAGCGCTGCCTCAAACGACGCGTGTCCGTATTGCTTCTTTCTCTTCTGCTCTGGCAGAGGGAGACTCGACTCCATTAGGAAAGCATGCGGTGTGTTTGTCCAGGCTTAGAGTAGGAGTTGCGGCGCCTCGAGTCTTGCTACTGATGCTGCATACTGATGGTGAAGCAGTTTAAACAGCAAATACAGAGTATTTACATGGCCAGGAATGGATGAACGTCTCCTCATTGTTACACACACTCTTCTCTTCCCATTTCCACCCTTTCATCCAGTGCACCTGCAGTGCCTGTTTACAGGTTTGCCATTTCACCTTTAACCCTTTTCACCTACAGTACACCAGAGCCACCATTATCCAAGTCCACACACTAAGGCACATCCAGTTGGGTTCACTAAATTACACACCCCCCTTTAATACCATATTTCAAGTGGAGAATTCTTTACCATCTCTTTAGCTTCAAACAAAACTTTCTTTAACATTCCACGATAATGTGCAACCCGCTACCCTGCAAGCTCCCGTCGGGTATCTCATCTTCTTCAGCTTGCTGACGGGATCAAACGTCCAAAGTCCCACTGAGAAACTCCCCATCACACCGACCTTCAGTGCTTCAATGACCTTCACCTTTTCTGCATGAGACGATAAGGTGCAATCCATGTCTTCCTGCCTTCAGTAACTCGCCTGAAGCGGCAAGTGAGAAAAACAAAGACCACCATACAGTTCATCACCCTCTGGCGTCACGAATGGCTTGAAACAAGAGTCATGAGTACGTTGAGGGTGGGGGTTAGGGGAGGCTTATTTCCTTTGTTGGCACACAGAAGGATTGAGTAGGAAGGTGAGGGGGATGGTGGAGGTGATCATGTGTGGGGATCGTTTCAGGGGTTTTTGGGGGGGGGTCGGGGTGGGCGTTTTGGGGGTTGACGTCAACGTTGGCGTTACACCCCGTTCAACACGAGCACAGAGGGGGAGGGCTGGCGGGCCAGGCTGAGGCGCTCGCGTTCGGCGTTCTTGGCGCTGTCTGTGCGGCTGCGCCTGAGCGTCAGCAAGCGGAAGCGCGTCTCCAGGCTGAAGCTCCTCTTGATGAGGCTGTTGCTGTTGTTGTTGTTTAGAGCGTTGTCCAGTTCCGCTTCCGCTCCCTCCGCTCGGTCACCTGAGGGCAAATACAGAACAATGTAAGCCAACCATTTTTCATTGCACTTTGTCCATGGCTGCCCGGCAGACCGTAAAGGCATGAAGGCCAGTCGTCCCTCAACGCATTCAGTAATGTACTTCCACAATGGTGAACTCTAAGAGTTCTTTGTATCTTAAAAGCCCACTACTATGCCCTCAACTTCCTTCTTTGTTACAGTGGTGGTTCTGGGTTTAAAATCAATAGAAAAGCTCTGATATAAGGGACAATGGTTATTACTGTAGCAGAATATAAAGCACAACCAAGGCGGTAGCACGGCTGTGACTACTACTATGCTCTGGGCTGGGCGAATCGCACAAGAAACTACCACACAAGAGGATGGTGCAACACTTTGCAAGAAAAGAGATGAAATGAGCCCTGTGCAAAAGCAGTTGTAACATGCAAACGCTCCATTATTTATCTACTCAACAGTGCAATAACAGAGCAAAAACAGACAAGAGTCAGGTGAGTGCAGCAGGAAAGATATTTTCAGCAGATAATTAAAATTTTATGGCTAGTGGAGGCTGTTTAAGATTTCTCTAAAGGCTTTGTTGCAAAAGCGTCCAAATGCACAGGCGGACCAGAGGCAAGTCATTTATACTGGTCCAATTGTGCTTGCCTGTTTTTGCCCGAGTTCGTTGACGCAAGCAGCCAGCCACCTGACAGAATGACTAATCGGCCAGAGGTGCCCTCCAAGCTGATGCAGGTGCACATATGCACGCACAGCACACACACACACACACACACACACACAGACACACACAGACACACACACACACACACACACAAAAGCTGCTACAGCACCACACTTCTGACGTCTTGTCTGGTTCCTTTGAATATTCATACATACATTGCATAGTCATTCCTCTCTCTACTCAGTTCTGCGTGACTCTTGAAGGCTAAGGTGATTCTTTCAAATACAGATGGTTGCAGAGGGGATTGTGACCTCCTTTTCCTTCCTGCTGTACATGTATTAAGTAATACCAGCAGTCCTACTATCTGCCCTTTATACTGTTCTTGTTGTGAGGTTTTTGTTTTCATAACTCCACAAAGGTACATTCAAGAGACAGGAAGTATCTTGGGTGTATTTCTGTCCCCCCCCCCTCCCCCTTCTTGTGGATAGCCTTGACAGGAAGTCACAACACCTCCTCCCCTCATGGTCGGACTCACCTCTCTCGAGGTCACACTCTGGGGACGAGGCGCCGCTGCACTCGCTGCGGGGGCCCAGGATGGGGGAGATGAGACCGAAGTCCGACAGGGACACGGTGCTGGGCAGGTCCAGGCTGCAGGGCCGGGTGGAGGGGGTGGGGGAGGAAGAGGAAGAGGATGTCGAGGAGGCGGAGGAAGGGGACGGGGAGACGGAGCTGAAGGGACAGGGAAGCTCCAGGGGACTGTGGGGCCCCGAGCTCAGACTGCAGGTGGACTGGGTCTCAGAGTCTTCCTCGGACATGGCACAGGTGCTCCTGTTCTCGTCCTCAAAGGTCTCTGAGGTCACTGGAGAAGACAGACATGGTGGACATTAGACAGACGGATAGATTCTTTACTGTGCTTTTTACATTTAAGAGTGCTTATGCACTTCTGAGGGCTTAACCAATATAACTAAAGTGTTTAAAAAAAGTGTCTTTAAAGAATATGGCAAAGCATTTTGAGTGTGCTTGAAACCTACTGTTAATGCATGAAGCTGTTCCAAAATAGAATGCTCAGTTCATACAAAAGCACTTAAAAAAGCGCAAAGTACATTTCTGGACCCTAAACTCCTGGGACAACATGACGTATTACAAGAATAATGCACCAGCATTATTACACTGCAACATATAACTCCCTGCCACAGCTTAGCTGGCATCAGTCTACACGGGAATCAGGGTATATCAATCAATCTTCCTTTTATATCATTCCCCAATGCAATATAGGGCTGAACTGAAGTAGAACATACACATACAGCACCTCAAGCTTTTCATAATTACTGACAACTCAGCAATTCATATGAAACTAGAAAAGGCAAGGCAATATGGGTCACTGACCCAATATAAATTCCAGACGGTGTGACCAAAATAGAATAATATGTTATTTGTCCTAATACCAACATTGTCCGAAAATTTCATCCAAATCCGTGCAGCACTTTTTGAGTTATCTTGCTAACAAACACAAACAAACAGACAGACACACAAACAAACAAACGCGACCTTGGCAGAGGTAATGATGACTAGATGTTTGCGTGCAGTGCAATAGAGGCCATTTGTTGTGCTGTGAGGGTCAAACTCTAAATGTATTAAAATGAGAATTGCTGTAAATGTGCAACAGCAGCACCAGTGACCTGGATGAATAGGCCGTAAACTTCATGCCTCAAAGCGCACTCCACCCTAAGGCTCCACACTGGCCCTGGGAGCACTTGTGTAACCACTGCGCCCCATAAAAGCAATTCACATGCGTCAAGACACTCTTATCTTGGTCACCCAATGACCCTGTGGTTAACAGCAAGACGACAGGAATTGTAGTCAATACTGATGCTGGTCTTCCTTTCCGTTTAAAAAAATCCTCACCTTCTGCAACGTGCATGGAATTGCTTTGAATCAACATCAAGTCTAATCAAATCAATGTCTCTGGAAAGGAGTGATAGACTTAGGAGAGGAAGTCCCTGGTCCACTTCCAGACACATGCTGTTTAAATCCAAATTAATTAAGCTATTTCAAAGGCTAAATCAGTCAGCAATGGAAAGTTTCCTTATCACTCCCAAAGGAGATTTGATTTTGCCCTTTTCTTTTCCCCCTCAAAACAGTTCTCAGAACACATCGTCTCTCAGTTCAGATCAACTCCAAGTACTTGGAACTTTACAGGAAGTCTTGCTACAGTACTTAGAACATCCTTCTTTGTTTGTGGTCTGGTCACATAGCTGAGCTCCACATCACAACAAAAAAAAAATCCATCTCCAAAGGCAATCAGCAACCGGCCAGAACACCCAGAATAAACAAGATATGCCTTTGCATGTCCACCCCAAACAGAATCAAGGAACACAAATAACATCAGATACAATCCAGACCAATCAGTTAGTATTGAATTTACAGCCTGGAGCCTGTGAGCGCACGGTCAGGGGAGCCCTTGAATTGAAAAGCACTTACAGGCTAATGCAATTGGCCCAAGCAATTGTGGAGGGACAAGATCCGTGAGAGGATAAAGATGTTAAATGAGTGTTAATAATGTGCTCGATGAGGCCTCTAGATTTGTACGCTCAACAGTGATGAAGAGGGGGGGGGGGGAGGGAGGGAGGAAGAACATCTGATTACAAACATAAGTTTGTCAAAGATCTCCCCCTAAATATAGAATATTCATTCAACATTCTGTTTTTATCCAAGTCATATCGTGAATAAAAATAAACCATAATACGTGGATTTGTACCCCTGGAGCATGCCGAGGAGCAGTTGGATTGAGTAATATATGATATTGGTTTTATAAGATTTTTATTTAATGTTGTCCACTCACTGGAAATGCCATCAGACTCCAGCTTGAAACTGGTGACATCGTCCCCGGTGACACTCAAGCCGTCTCCCTCGGCGCCAACTCCACGTTCTCGGGGCCCGATGACTGAAGATCGTCGGCGCTCGTGGATCTCGTCCGAGATCATCTCCAAGTTCCTCAGGGCAGTTTTGTACTCCCCTTTCGCCTGGCTAAGCTTGGCCTGAAGGTCATCCACATTCTTCTTCAGTTGCTGGAAAAAGAAGACATGGTCCATAAAGCTATTCTGTATTTGTGCTAAACTCAGCTAAACAAAGCTATTTCGAGTGTGGCTCAGAGACCCTCGCTGATACAATTAATATAATTTATGAAGCATGTTTGTATTTTTTTTCTTTACTACAACAATATATAAAAGAATCTAGAATAAATACAACAACAATACAGAAAGGAAGGGAACCGCTTTACTTTAGACTACAAGATAGAAAATTCAAAAAAGGAAATGTGTTTATAAAACCCATGAAATGGACTGTGTCAAATGGACAAAATGGACTGCAAACTTGTGACCTTCAAATCCCTCTCAAAAAAACTCTTTTCAAAAATAAGTCAATACATAAAAAAGGTCTGACTAATACCACATACATTTGGGAAAATTTACAAGGAGCATTTTAGAGAGAATTTTGCAGAGCACAAACCTCCAGCTGCAGGTAGTACTTCGCCTTGAGTTCAAAGTAAGGCCTGGGGAAAAAAAAAAACAGTAAGTGAGAGTGAGAAAGGCAGAGAGGATGTGACAGTGTGAGTGAGAGAGATTAGAAGCATTAAATCATCTATGAATAGCCTGTGCATATTGCTATGGCAACCGTTTACAAAGTGCTGCCACACTCTGTCTCTCCGAACCCCTCTCTAATCCTGTTTCTGCCGACAGAAGCAGAGAGAAAGAGAGAGAGAGAGAGAATGAAAGAGAGAGAGAGAGAGAGAGAGAACACAGAGAGAACACAGAGATGAGCTTCAGAGGAGCCGTGCCTCCACACACTGAATTGCTCTGCTACATCTTTCATTATGCTTGCATTCAGTCTGTCCACACGCAGCCCAGAGGAGACACACTCTCCATTGATGCTTGAGCTCCTAGGGAGGTGCAGACCTCTCTGCCACTGCACCTTCATTCCCTATAAATGTTTCCTCACAAGACCTTGAAGCGTCCCACTGTATGAAGGCTGTTTTCCACATCAAAACCTTTTATTGGCGATCTGTTCAATAACGTCTCTAAACTGGCCCTTCACAGATAAAATTTTAATTGAATAAATAAAGGTCACTTCATCAGCAGACTGCTACCAAAGCCAAAAGATCTTTCTTTTTTTTTCCTTTTTTTTCTTTTTGAGCAATTGGGTAGCTGAGCTCAAATGAACAAGTCACTGAGGCTTCATTTCATTACTGTATTCATATCTCTACTGCATGCCGGTTCCTTCACATTCAGAAATAGTTTTTAAAAACGTAATTAAAATAGGCTTAGTATATTTAATGCAGCAGCACTGTGATTAAAGTAAATTAGCCTGGAGGATAGCTCAGAAGTGTACTCATTAACGAGACACTTCAGGGAATTGGGACCATTCTAGCCTGGGACCTTCCAATAGACTGCAACCTCTCTCAGAATCCTATGGGCAACCATTGGCAGGGATATTACGGATCCATGCTCTCTATTGAGAGCCCAAGTGCTCTGGACCATTGTGTCCATATCCATAGCATAATCTACACACACTGTAAAGCATCAGCAACCTCTTCCCTGTGCATGGATTGTGCCTAGTTATAGACTACAAGCTTTTTTCAAATGGAGATCTTCCCTGACATTCTTATCATACTTATTCAGACTATGGACAGAGTATCCTTATGCACCGTCCTTATAAACCCTAAATGAATGATATAATGTATTGGACAGACTAATATGTAGTTTATCCAAATGATTAGGCAGACCAGCTACACAAAGGTAGGGTGGGACGTACTGTACACTAGTATAGCTAGTTGGTTGAGCAAAACTGGGCTAGTTCTGCAGCGGCTCCCCGACTCACTTTGACTTGTTGATGGTGCGTTTCAGCTTCTTCTCCAGCTGCTTCATGCGGCCAATGGCAGCGTTGTACTTAGCCGCCGTCTCCTTGTGCACCAGCTCACTGCGGGTTTTTGTCTGCTCGGCCTCCATGACCTGCAGCGGAAACACCCAGACAGAGTCACTATGACTACCAGGGCTCAGGAGGTGCCAACCAGTCCTGCATTTTTACTCTGAACATTAATGCATATCCCCATCATGTAGAAACTTAACATACTACACCGTAAAAGGAAATATGCTTCAGTGCTTCATCATCGACATTTCACAAAATCTATTTTTTCACAGGGAAACTAAGTTGTAAAAGCAATCAAAATCTAAAAGCTCTTGTATTGTTGTTTAGAGTATATTTTCCATGAATACTATAACAGGAACTATTGATATGTTCCTGTATGTGTATCATTTTCATTACTTCAATAAAAGAAGTGATTGACAACAGATAATGCTTCAGAATGCAAATAGGTGAATGCAATGCTGGGTGTATGGAACTGTCTTTAGTAGAAGGAAATCCACACACTTGAAATCCTTTTGTTGCAATTTATTTTATGGCACAATATAACGTTTCCTCAGATTCAGATGTGCGCAACCTTTTCTAATGTAACTGGGTGTATGGAACCCCACTCACCCTCTGAGTGGCATGGTTGAGCATCTCCTGCCAGGCAGAGTCAAACTGGCGCTTGTCGTCCTCCAGGAGTCTCTGCTCGGCCAGAGCGATGGTCTCTTTGGCGGCCCGCAGCACCTCCGTAGCCCTCTGGAAGTCCTGGGTGGCACGCTGGGCCTCGAGCTGAGCCTGGGGAACGGGTCAAAATTAGAGCCCATCGGCTATGCATGGGTGCCAGCCACAAGACAGATACACCAACAGACAGACAAATAAATGGTAACAATTTACTTGACGGGTGAGTTCATCACACATTCATAGCAGCTGTGAAGTAAAGTCAAGTAAAGTGTTACCAAATAAACAAACAAACAAATGAGGGGTCCAGGAGGGGAATTCCAAATATTTGCTGTTCATAACGAACCCCAGAGAGGTAACCCAGAGCAGATGGTAAACCAACCTGGAGAAAGATAAGAATACAAGACTCTCCTATTGGGACACTTCGCCTACCTCTTCCTCATAGTTAACTCAATTACCACTAAACCATACAGTGGGTAATAGTTATTACTGTATGGTACCATATAATATGTCAAATATACCCAATGTATATTTTGTAATACACACTAGGCTTTTTCTGTCAGAAAATCAATAGTTAAAATGCCCTGGCAGCGCTAAGACCACCTGCTTACAAGACCAGCTGGTCAGGTTCCTCTCACAGTGCAGGCTGCGCCTGATCTGTCAGACCAGACAGAGAGAGAGTGGCGTTGTTGGGAAAGTTATAGTAACATGACAGCTTGATGACAGCTACCTGTCAGTCAGACATACGATCCCTCTTCCCTGCAGCTAAGAATCAGCCGTCTGTCAGTGGTTTTGGAAGTGAGGTGTGGAACTGTGGACGATAATATGAGGGCACTTAGCCCCTAATTGTAGACTTCCTTAAGGTCTTTTTTTCACAGACTTTACTCCACCTTCGCTTCTGCTCTATAAACCTACATTTACAGCAGCTTTACATAAGAACCTTGTGTTAACAGATGTATGTAGTGTATACTCAAGAGAGTGTAGAACCAGGCATTAGCCAATCATTACACAAGCCAAGGCTGTAACGGCTCAGTCACGGCCCACTGCTGTAAGTCAGGTTTATCACTGGCATTACAGCACTGCAATGCAGAAGCAGGCTACTGAGCCGCACACACACAGAGAAAGAGAGAGAGAGAGAGAGAGAAAGAGAGAAAGAGAGAGAGAGAGAGAAAGAGAGACAGACAGACCTGCTGTATCTTAATACTACAGCCGGTGGTTATGGATGACTAGGGCAGAATGTGGGACTCTATGTCGATGCCATTACTTTGGTGCACACATCAAAAACGATTTGAAATGTTTGCATAGGCTATGCAATAGCATAGGCTACAGTAAGACATTTTATCGTATGAGACAAATACAGTAGTGAATAAAAATATACTATACACTCTCGTTACTACGCTATACATTATTATAGCATATTTCCTAATTGTGCCATGTCATACAGTAAGTTAACTGTCTGTTGAACAATGTGCTGCAATTACAGACAAATTCAAAACTTCACGTCTTCGAAGTGACTTAACACGGAGGGCCAATGCCATAATTTATGTGCGGGAAACAATCCATGCGGGTGAAAGGCTAGTCTGTAGCGGTAAACCTAAAGCTCCTAATGCGAGCAAAGCAGTTCCCATACAGAAGCACATGAAAGTTTCAGCGCCCTAATCCTTTACTTTCCCTACTCTTTCCTGTCTAATCTGT
>JASCQY010000010.1:14881884-14893131 GCA_030264315.1 Sardinella tawilis
TGTCAGTCATTACCCCCCCACCCCCCACCCCGACAGGAAACGCTGCACTTAAAACACTAATACGCTAAAACCATTTTTACCCAACAGGGCCCCGTCACTCCCAGTCCCACAGCTTTACACAAAATCCTGCGAATACACTCCGAGTGGCCACTTGAAGGGTTTTGTGACGTGACTCTCCCACCCCACCACCCACACCCTCTTGATCTGGCTGCCTGAATCATGTTCACTGGACACACAACTCTTGTTTGCTCACTGCCTGGTTTTCAAAAAAAAAAAAAAAAAAAAAAAAGTTATGTGCTGATGAGATACTGGATGAAGTTTTTGATGAGCCAAGGGAAAGGACAGACATTTAAGTTGGACTCGCATCTGAAAGGATCACACACACACACACACACACACACAAACACACACACACACACATCTGACATTCTTCTGAGATGGTTTGATAAGTGATAAGCTAGAAGAGAAAGCGGTCTTTCATACCGCTGGCACATACAGTTGGTTAGATTTGATTTGATTTTCCCTTTGCCAGTCTTTGCTGAGAATGTAGGGGGAGAGTTCTTTAGAACGTAACCTTTTCTACCGCGTCCAGGAACTTCAACAAATAGCAAAATGTACAGCACTTTCCCAGAACCGAGAGTGAGCTGAATATCTTCATACTGCCTGCTTACAGTGTACTGTATCTTAGCCAGGCTGCCATTGCAAACAGTCTGTGTGTAGAGCACTGGGCTGCTTGCTGCGTCAAACTCAGCCTGTGGAGCTGAAATGTCAACCTCCACGCCTCCCTCTCCCTCCCACCACACACACACACACACACACACACACACACAAACACAGATTTGATTTCCCCCCAAACAGACACCTCATCTCACGCTTTAGTCACCTGATCAGTGTGTTCCTAGAGATGCACACAGAGCGGCACATGCTCAGACGGCCGCAGTCAGAGCGTGGCTAAAATGTTTGTTTTTACAGAGGATTGTACACAATGCCTGTTTGTCTTTCTGTTTGGGGTCACATGTTGAATCAAATAAGCATCACACGAAAGGGTCATTTCACATTCATTTAACATTCGGCTGCATATTGGTCTGAGCTTTCCAGAGTTATGGAAGACTCTGAAAACAGTATCAGTGGTGCCACACTTCCTGGCAAGAGAACCAGGGACTGCACCCTTTACTTTGTCTGAACAAGAAAACATCTATGTTTTTATACATGTTTCTATGCATCCGAGATCTATGCATTTTGCACACCATTATTTAAAATATAAACTGATATAGAGATAGACTATTTACCTCCTACATTTACAACACGTCCTTGTATTTTGTTCCAAGACAAGAAACCTAAGCTTCCCACAGTTGTGTACTTACAAGGTGATAACCATGTGAACAAAATGTATGCGTGTGTGTGTGTGTGTGTGTGAGAGAGAGAGTGCTTGAGAGTGTGTGTTTGTGTGACTAGCCACAAATGGACACACAGTTCTGAAATCTAATTTGAATTTGACAGGCAGAATCTCTCGGGAGCAGTGTGAGACCTGTGGTTTCATCAGGGCAGGACAGGACAGAACAGCCTGGCATGACAGATGCACCAGGCAGGCAGAAAAGCAGTGCCCCAGAGAAAGCGAGAGGGCGGGGATGAGAGAGAGAGAAAGAGAGAGCGAGGAAAAAAGACAGAGGGAGGGAGAGAAAGAGAGAGACCAGTCACCGGACAATGCCACCAGGAATGCCATCTGGCATACAAGGTTTGGCAGACATACAGTACGCAGCAACACATACACACACACACACACATACTAAATGGCAACAAGGAATCAAAGATGTCCATTTAAAAAAACACCTTGAAACATGCACCGTCAGGACTGTCTGCTCCTCCCACTATCAAGGCCTTGAACCGATCATATGTTATCGACTATGGTACTGCATGTAAATACTGCAACTGTGCCATACTGTACAAAACTGCATTGACCAGACACTGCATACAGCAAAGCATCATACTGCACTCCTTTCTCTCACAAATGTCCTTTTGTACTTTAGAGTGGTCTTCAGTGGACGCTTAAGCGCCGATAGGCCCCCGCTTCATTCTTTCTCTCCTCTGATCCGTGAGAAGTTATTTTTAAATTCAGACTTCAAAGACATCCTGATGATGTGTGAAGATGACGACGACCAACGACAACTAGCTTCAGCGAAACTGACAAAAGGACTCTTGTGGCCTTTGAAAAAAAGTCACAATGCGAGGAGAAAAAGAGAGAGCGAGAGAGTGAATATGACTGCACACAAAAAGCTGCATGAAGAGGATTAAATCTGCCATGATAAAACAGGCTTCCGCCCTGGAGAAAAGTAACACACACACACACACACACACACACACACACACACACACACAAAATATATATCTTGTCTGATGTCAGGCAAACAGAAGGGAAAACAGATGGCCGCTGTCTTCACGACTAGAGGACATACACACAGCCACCCCCACAAGTCAACTCACACTGGCTATTTAAACGGCTGAAGCTCTCACCCTGCCCAATTGAATAAACTTGAAATTAACCTCATCACGGTCATGCCCTATTACCAAAGTAGCAGCATCAAAAAGCTTCAGTGCACTGGGTCAAAACAACCAAAAGATGTCTGTGGCTTCCAAAACAACTCTTTTGCGAATACAATCTACTAGTCAACAGGGCATCAGACGGCAGGTCAAGTTCAACTTGAAAATTAAAGTAAACCATGAGGAGCTTGACCTAGCATGTCACTATGAAGAGATCTAGGCCACTGAAGTAAACACAAAAATAAAAGAACCCCTCGTTCTGGTTGCCTAGCTTTAGCAAGCTGCATGTGGCCTCCTGAGAGTAGGCTAACATGCATGTCAGTAACTAAGGGTTAAGGTCTTGGAACATCATCGCTGATCTATCAGGTAGCTAACTAGGCCTCCCTTAGTATGGCTCAACACATTTAGATGCATTGGCACTGGAATGGGTGAGAAAAATATAGGTACAGTATTCAGCTAATTCATTGCTTTTTCCAAGAGTGCACTTGCTGGGGCGCTGCTTTGGCAGAGAATGGTCACGATCAGAGCACACCTCTCAGTAGCTTGTAGCTCTGCAGGCTCTTCTAGCTGTGTGTCTCTGCCAAAGCCCTTGAACTTTTTCCCGTTTTGATCTCGAGAGGAAAGTTTGCCAGGCCACGATCCGGCTTATAGACCTCACAGCCCATTAATGAAAAGTTTCACAGCACTCTGATGAAACGGTTATAGGGGAGCGGTGTTAGTAAATGTAAAAAGTGGATCTGGCTTGGGGCTGTTCAATTATTTAGCACATATGGGAGTCTGTCTTACAAGGAGAGGTGTTTGATGAAGAGGTGCTTGTGGAAAATTATTCCAACATGACTGTATGTGCATCGGGTGTAGACATTCTTCAAAGGGAAAGTCATCTTTGCCTTTGAAGAATGCCAGATTTGGCCAAGAGAAAAACAGCAGAGAACAACCTCTGTAACATGGTGGTTGATTTGATCTACTGATAACCAGAGTCTTATTCTTCACTGTGCCAGATATTGTGGTGGCCCAGACAGAAAAAAAACCCATCATGGCTTCAGTTTAAATACTTCTTCTCTTCAGTTGAAATACTTCTTTCATTGCCAGTATTATCCTGGATGTACATGTATGACCCAATCTCCAAACAATGTTGACGAAATATCTGTTTTGGTGTCTCATACAAGATGGTTGAAACACGAGACATGATGTTTAACATTCATATCTTCCATTCCTTATTACCATTTAATATCTATCTGTGTATGTCTGCCACCACATGAAAACTAATTCAAACAGCAGGAGTTTGATTAATCTGCTATGAGATGTCAAACACGACAGCACAAACACAGATCCTTCGGCAGGAAGCAAGCAAATGGAATCATTCGCTTATTTGTTTCGAGACAAAGCAATGTTGTCACATTATCGAGGGCAGAATTCTCTTTTTTGTCTGAATTATTCTTTTTTATATATATATATATATTTGTAAAAGTGGAGCAACACCAAGGGAAGAGATCATCACTGTTCCCAGCGCAGAGTCTGACACTCCTTCACATCAAAGCCCACGTGAGCCTTCATGTAGCTGCAGACAAATCTATCTTTGCGGTCAGAAAATCAGCTCATGAGAGAGATGCAGGGAGGAGAGAGAGCATTGTGCAGATTGACTATGACCCACTTTGAGATTATTTTCATTTATTTATTTATTTATCGATCGATCCACTTTGTTTAGTTCTTGGCCTACATTCTCGTGAGACAGAGAATAGATATGAAACCCTGTGAAATCACCAGGCTATTTTACAGGCAGTTGCAGCAGGCCAGAACGTAGCGGCTCATGACAATCCCAGAGAGGAGGGTTACTGAGGATGCTTCACTAGGCTGCTCATCCAACTGAGAGAAACGACTGAGCTGTTCGCCAAACCTAAGACCAGAACTGTGATGCTTCCATTTCACTTGGACATGACAAACCATGACAGATCACTCAACTCAACCTCTGGCGCTGGCTTAGAGTGTGTGTGCGTGTTGTGTTTGTGTGTGTGTGTGTGTGTGTGTGTGTGTGTGTGTGGTGTCTTAAAAGTCACATAAATGTGTGTGTGTGTGTGTGTGTGTGTGTATCTGTGTCTGTGTGTGTGTGTGTGTGTATGTGCGTGTGTGTGTTTCATGACAAACCTATAAACCTACTGCAGACAACCATCTCCACCCTGCTGCTATTCATTAAGGGCACTGATAGCTGTTTTGCCCCATCAAAGTCCCAGAGGAAGCCATTTCTGGATTTTCTTATATCAATTCACAGGCAGAAGCCTAAACATCAGAGAAGGAGACGTAACCTTGTCATCACAACCCCACCGGTCTTGGCACACGTCTGCTCCGCAGCACAACACCTGCCAAATCTAACACTTCACGGAGAGAAAGAGGGAGAGAGTGCAGCTGGAGGCAGAAGAGAAGAGAGAGATTGAAAGGTGAAAAGCAAAAAAAAAGCACAAAGATAGGCAGAGCGAGACAAGGAGAGGCAGCCGGAGGTGGAGGTTATGAAAGGCAAAAAAAAAAAAAAAAAAAACAGAAGACAGATGAGAGGAAGAGAAGTGGAAAGGAAGAACGGAAAGAGAGGAGGAGAGGGAGGAGAGGGAAGAGAGAGAGAGAGACAAAGAGAGAGAGAGAGAGAGAGAGAGAGAGATAGTGAGAGATGGGGGAGAGAGAGAGAGGAGGGGTCTGTACAGGAGAGAAGAATGCAGGAAGATAAGAGGTCTGCTGGTGAGTCTCTGCAGTGCTGAAGGCCTGGGTGATGCTTGCTCTTTGGCACAGAACCCCTGGGTCTGGCCCCTTTCCCTTTGACTGCCCGCCAGCACAGAATTCCATAAATTATCCGGAGTGCTTGCTCACAGTCTATACGCACTGCATTCAATTTGTGGACGTCAACGTGAGGCAGCGTAGCTTAAATTGTTTCAAACCGAGCCCCTCATTTTCGAAGCACTTAGCAGCATCGCTGTGTCAAGGGAGAGGAAACCCCTCCAGAATATTAATGGCGCTTCAAGAGGTCTGTGTGGGGACGCGTATGAAACTATGACTATGCATTGCGTAGCAATTCTACTGCTGTTCCTGCTGCAGCTGTAACCATCAGACCCCCTAACACTGCAGGTCCTAGCCGGACATAGCGGACGTTAGTCTTGGCTTGTCTTGTCAGCCAGGCTGAAACGACTGAGGCTAAGAAGGTCCTCCTGCAGTCAGAAAATCACTATCTGTGTAGCAGCATGAGATCCAGGGGCGGGGCGAGGAGGACCAGAGAGGGGTGGGGTGGGGTGGGGTGGGGTGTGCGCTCAGCATCCACCCGAAACTCAACCACTTTCACCCCACATCCTCCATCTACATCAAATTCCACCTGCATACTTACCACGGCTAACTGGGCTCATTATCCAAGTTTAAAAACAACATGCAAGAGCAGTGCAAAAATGGAGGACATCACACGCTTAAGCCCTCTGACAACAGATTAATGGGATTTGGATCTTCATAGTTCAGAGTCATAGGAGATGACTTGAGAATCCCCAGAGACAAGTTCAGTCCTAAGCGAGGCAGAGCAAGCATGTGAAGTGGGCTTCTTATCTAGTGTGAGGGAGGACTTGTCTTGAACAGATGCATATTTCATGCGAGGGGAAGAGGGATGTGGAAAACATGGCCTCTGGAGGAAAGCAAAAAAAAAACTGATAAAAGTTTGAGATGGCAAAAGGCATTGGCTGATCCGGAGAATTAAAACTGTGGTAGAGATCATGTCCTCTTTCACCATGACGAATGGAGGACGGAGGATGGAGCAGGAATTAGTATGAGTGAGCCTCCTTCCAGATCCTTCCAGTGCATAGCAAGAGGTCTAGCAGGGTTATTTGGCATTACAAACAGAAGAGGCCATTGCTGAAGCCTTGAGTGAGAGGAAGTTATGGATTTTTTTTACAGCTAACCATGAATATGATTTTTATCCAAAGGGAAGCAAAAACTGTGCGGAGGCCTCGGGCAACAACTAACCCCTACCCACATCTACTCAGGGCCAAATCAACACCTTTTTTTTTCACCAAAAAATAAATAAATAAAAACACACACAACCTTGTCATTATGACTGCACTACAGCTTAAAGAGAGTAATGTGCCTGGGCAACAGTCTACAAACCAAAGCTTCTAGAGCGGAGCATGTTTGCTGTAAACGAAATAAAGGTGAGTGCTGCACTTGCTACATGTGTTACAGGCTACAGGCTAATGTGACAAACAGCCGAATGCTGTAAATAATGAACATATTGCTTCATGCCATTTAGGATGTGTACGTGTAAAATGAATGCCACAGAGCAGAGGAGAGTTTGCAACACTGAATGAATGGGTGCTAAACACCCCTATTTATAGGTCTCTGCCGTTCCTGAAGACGAAGCCCTCCATTTCAGGCAGATGGGTGACGAACAGACATTTTGGTGCAGGGTAGGAGAGAGAGAGAGAGAGAGAGGGAGAGAGAGAGGGAGAGGGGGAGAGAGGAAGAAGTGGGGGCTGCACAAGAGACTGCAGTCACCTATCAGATAAAACTCCAGCGTAGTCTGCCAAAGACTGCCGACTAGGAACATGCAGCGTGGAAAAGAGAGAGGGGACGCGGGGGGGGGGGGGGGCCAGACACATACTGTATAATGTGGGACATGCAATATAATGTGCCTCTATTTGTGCAACATAAATACTCCATATTCAATTTTTATGGCTTACAATCAATCACGTATATACAGTATTGCATTCATTTGGTTTATCAATTGTAATTGGGATGATCAATACAAATTTACATAGGTGCTGCAATACCTCCAGCGATTGTTGAGAGATTATCTTTGGTAATTATAATAATGTATAATATGGACACAGGAAAGGTGTCACTATGTACCGATCATTTTCACTGATATCCAAAACAACGTGGCTAGTGTGTGTACTTGCTATCCCGCTTGTGTGTATAATTATATCTGCCTCCTCAGCCACAGTGTGAAGTCTCCTGTGCAGCATGAGATAGAGCATACTGGTTTGTCCACCACAACAAACAGACAAACCAAAACAATAGCCGACGCCAAGAAAAACTCTACCATTGACTGCCAGCTCCCTCCGCCCCCCCACCCCACACACACACACACACACACACACACACACACACGTCCCCCTCCACTCTCCCTCCCTCTGTGCCAGTGAGTATGCACTCGTCCACTCAAGCGGTGAGCGGCCATCCATCTCCAGAGCCTCTCTGGCATCTCCGCAGTGCTTCTTTATCAAGGCTGCGCACAATGGGCCAGCCACAGTGAGCTCTGGGTAAACGAGCCTCATGGGGGGTTTGTGCTGATTAAACAGACGTGCCCTTCCTCTCCTCAACACCACCAACAACACACACCTCCTCCCTCACAGTCCCCCATGCATCATTCCTGGAGGGGTAACGCCTGTAAATTTGGCAATATGCCTCTTGTATTGCCTCATTCTACATTCCCTTTGAGCGATAATTAATGTTGTGAAATATGGCAACTCTATCGACAGACCTTCAATCATTCCCTATGCACAGTATGTCCAAGGCAAAAAATGTATATAAAAATCTAGAACTGCTGTGGAGAGTTAAAATTGTATTTGTTTCAGAAACAGTGTGACAGATTTGCCGGTTTCAACATCAGCATCTGGACAGATGGGCCTCTATGCACAAGGCAGACAACATATGGCAGACCCTCCCCCAGCCTAATGGACGCCAATGAGCAGGGTCTCCCAAACACACCCCCTCACACAAAATGATGCTCATTTCCTCTTCACTTGTGTAGCTTTTTACACTTAACTGTGCTTGTAGGAGAGAACCATCTGAATTTTACAGGCCCTTGTACCCCATCCTATTTGGTCTGTACTGTCCGAAATGCATGTATAAATGTATTGTAATGGGTGTGACATTTACCACCCACTTGGCTTTAACATGCGAATATGGAGGAAACACAAACAAAACAAATAAATGCTAACCGATTTAGAGGCAGGAGCCCAATCTATCAAACTCTGTCTGTCTACTAAAGTGGAACTAAAAGACGAGGGGGGGGCTTTTAAATTTTTTATTGCCAATCCCTGTGGTGCGTTGTAACCTTTCTTGGTCAGCCCAGGAGTACAGTCCCTAAAAAGTCTCTGCCACGTCAGTGATAAAAACTAGGCCAGAGCAAGACTCCCTACCAACTTTTGAGGAGTTCTATAAATCGTTCATGTTACACTGTGCCCTACTTTTGCCACAGGGAGATAATGCTTCTGGATCTCAAACCAATGAAGACCACATGATTTATACATATATATATACACACACACACATACATACAATAGCATCAATATGTTCACTCATTTCAATTTGAGTTGTATATGTACATATAAAAAATATGTACATAGCCTATATAAATAGCATCAATATGTTCATTCATTTCAGTTCGACTTGCTAAGTGACAGCATAAAACCTCCACTGTTCTTATCTCTCAGATGTCAGCTGCATACGGTACAGTATCTGTGATAATGGCGTGACATTTACAGAATAGGGAACTGAAATTGTGGCACTGTAAGTTGCCCTCAAGTTCCGCTCCAAGCTATGTCTGATACACAATGCGTGCAGCACAAAGCTAGAGAGACTGATTCCATTTACGAGATTGCCGATCATTAAAAAATGACACACTTTTTATAACTGGAGACTAAATAATGCACACATGCACCCAAAATGTAGGTTACCGCAAATGCATTTGTTCAGGTCTACGCACACACTGTGTGTCATTGAGAAAGGTAGGGGACATCCCCTCCAAATTCAGGAAAAGTAGGCCACGTACTGTATAAAAACATCAACATGTCAAAACATGTTGGAGAAAAGCCAGAGCAGAGCTCTGGTCCTCTAGCCTCTGGCCCTCTGGGCATGCTGTACCTGGCGGGCTACTCTCCTGGCCTCCCAGTAGGGTTTGGAGTCTTCCACTGCCTTGCCGATCTTCTTCACCAGTTCATCCAGTTTGACTGTAGCCTCCACCAAAACAGAGCGAAACTTCTGCCTTGCATCCTGTTAGAAGGAAGAGGGAGATGATGAGATGTTACAAACAGGATCACGTAACAGGATCACGTAACAACAGGGTCATAGTACGTAACAACAGGGTCATAGTCAAATGTCAAAATACTGTAGATTTTAAGATCAAAATCATTGAAAGTCACTTTTCAAAATATTTGACCACTCCTGTTTCAAGTGGGTTCAAACAAAGCATTTCTCACATAATTCAACAAAATGTTTAAGGCCATTTTTCTAGGAAGTCAGTCCGAATTACACTTTCCTCGAAAGAGCTGTGTCCACAAATTCAATTAACTTAATAGGATATCCATATCAGACCAACCACATTAGAAAACAGCAACTTAAGCAATAGTCTTGAAAATAACATCCTTACACAAGACATTTCACCCTTGTCTTTGTGCCTGACAAACCTCGCAACTGTATGACATTATTATTCAGGATAATTCAGTTACAATTGATTGTCCCAGACTTCATCTCCTCTTTTAGAAACAAACAAAAACCCGTTTGTGGGCAAAGCAGGTGCCATAATGTCAGAGTTTAGAAAAACAAGAAGGGGAAAACACAGCTCATCAAGGATTGCCTTCCAGGAAGAAAAAACAAAAGAGCCTAAAATCCTCTTCAGTATTTGAAATCAACTAAAGCCACGAATCTCAGACAACAAAATTATAGACATCAGCTTAGACATCAGCATTGCATTTATTCATCAAACAGTAGTGGCAGTGTATCCAAACTTACACTCATCAGTGAATGAAATGAGAGCATCAGTTTCTCCATTATCCACCTACATGATGCAGACATATGGGACTATATCCCAGTCATTCATTCTTCTCCTGTCTATGAGGCCCAATCTACGTACACCACTGTGCTGAATCAATGTCGTCACTGTGCAGGGCGCCCAAGCCCTCCGCCGTCGCCCCAATGTGCACCCCTCAAAATTTCTCACTTTGCATCAGTTGTCTCAGACAGACCTGACCTGACATACAATGAAGACCCCTCCCAATCACTGACGATGGGAGGCCATCTTTCTTTTTCTCAAGACTCACAAATATTTCCACTTCATGTTGGATTCCCGGGGACGGTGGAATGAAGTGAAGTGTAAATAACCCTCACTGGATGCAGTGTGAGCTGCGTGACAGACAGAGTGCTGTTGGCAGAAGCAGGCCAAAAAGATATTCTTACGAGGTACTGAAATGTGCCGTGCCAGTGTGTGCTGATCTCTTCTTCCTCCTCCTCCTCCTCCTCCTCTTCCTACAGTACTCTCTTGATCTTTATTCAGTGAGGCAAAGCCTCCAAGAACCTTAGTGAAATTCTGTCACTCATGCTCCGTTTCCTCACTTTCTCAGACTCCTTATTTACAAACACAAGCTATTTCAAAAAACAAGACATACATATCCCTCAGTTTGAAATGATTGGCTTTTTTTAATGTAATGAGTTCAAAAATATTTCCCAAGGTCCTTTCACATAAAGAAACACAAAATGGATGCACTCATGATGCTAAGCAACATCCCCTAACTGTCTGGCCCCGTTTCCACACTATATTAATGAAACTAGACTAGGCCTAATTTCTTTATTATGTTAAGATTCCCCCAAACAAAGGGCAAAACAGAGATCTAGGCCAAGCAAGCAGAGGGACAGAGATGCAGGCCAGAGAGAGAGAGAGATTGAGAAAGGGGGGGGGGGGGGGGGGGGGGG
>JASCQY010000010.1:15013086-15023852 GCA_030264315.1 Sardinella tawilis
AGTGAGTGAGTGAGTGAGTGAGTGAGTGAGTGAGTGAGTGAGTGAGTGAGTGAGTGAGTGGGTGAGTGAGTGAGTGAATGGAGAGCGGGGCTGGACCTGGATGCATGGCGCTCGGCAGGAGCTGCTTGGGAAAGGGGGACCAGATTACTGGAGCGCTGGGAATGGGGATGGAGATGGAGATGGAGATGGAGATTGACCAATGGTGTTGGCGGGCCATGGGAGGATGTTTAGGGTCTTGCCCTAACTGAAATTACTACAGAAACACAATTCCGACCTACAGCAGGGGAAAGAACACACACACTTCTTGTGCAGTGGGATGGGGATGGAGAAGGCTATTGACCAGTGTTGGTGGGCGATGGGTGGGGTTTGGGGTCGTGGTTGGGGTTGGGGTGGGGTGGTGACTTAGACTGAGCAGAAGGAGAGTGGGGGACAGCACTGCGAAGGACCGTAACTCAGGGGGGGAATGAATCACTATTGTACTGTATGTGGTGACCACATCACCCTCTGATGTGTCCACTGTACAAGAAGTGTGTGATCTTTCACTTGCTGTAGGAAATGCTTAAAAAAATCATGTTGATATTCCAAGATCATTTTGTTTTCTGTAGGAGTTTCAGTTATGGCACGTGTGTGGGTTGTGCACTCACAGAGTGTCATTAGTAGCTAGCGAGAGGGTGGCAGGTGGGAGGGAGGGATTGAACGACCGGAATTTTAAAGCACTGAAGGAACCATCACTGTTAAAAATGATCTAATGATGAGTGCGGTCTAAATTCTACTACTGTAGGTCTATGGCGTTACGGAAAATGACAGAAAACATGGGTCACAGAAATGAAGGAGTATGACTGAATGTGTCTCAAATTGGTGGCAGCTTGAGTCTAGAGAGCAGTGTTTGCTACTCTCGTTGCAATAGACACTTCATGTGTGTGAAGTAGTGCTAGCTAATTGATAATAACAATAATAAGCAATCTTATTAAAGTCTGTGCTGTCTCGCACTGTAATGATTATTGTTCGCTGTTATTTTGGCAATTTTAAATCAAATGTAGCATTTAATTGAAAAGTAATTAACAGCACAAATTGCACAAATGAACAGGAAAACTTTCAATAATATGCTGATGATGCGGTAAACAGTCAGTTTCATAGAACTCCATTTGCGTGTTGCAATTTCCTCTGAGAAAGTGCAAAATGTGCAGATTTTACAGCCTCTAAAATGGAGTGTTGTTGGAAGTGGGGGTAAAGTTTTCTAGCTGGTTGCCATGGTGACTGCTACTGTCTCCTTTCCATTGATGATCACTTTTAGGCACACGCTGAACGAGTAAACAACTTGGTCACTTGAACTAACAGATCAGCTGAGCTTCTCTTCCTGGGATCATTGAGCCCAAAGATTAGAGTTGAAACACTGATTTGCTAGACTTCCTTTTTGGTGTACCTCCTTTGCCTCATATTTGTACCATTTTATGTACAATTAACACCGTCAGCATCCACCACAACTTCTACTTGTGCTTTGTGTAGTCATGTTGATGTTGAATTTTGGCTCTGAACCAATGACAGTCTTGTTTTTTTTTTTTTTTTTAAATGGTAATAGTAAATTCAGTGCCCTCTATGCTAGATGGCCAGTCATGCTGTGATGCTGTGTTTAACAGATTAACAAATTACAGTCTCATGTTTTCTTATTGTAGTGTTGTGTGTTGGACACGTAAACAGTCTTAACAACTCTGTTGTCTAACACTGTGTTGTTGTTGTTGTGTTGGGCAGGTAAGCATGGGCCACGAGCCCCCACAGACCCGTTTGTGTGCGCCCAGTGCAAGACAGACTTCACCCCGCACTGGAAGCAGGAGAAGAGCGGACGCATCCTCTGTGAGCTGTGCATGACGTCCAATCAGAAGAAGGCCCTCAAGGCCGAACACACCAACAGGCTAAAGAATGCCTTTGTCAAGGCCCTGCAGCAGGAGCAGGTCAGACACACAGTTCCTAACTGATTAATTGATTGATTGATTGATTGTGATTGTAAATTTTAGGTTACATCGATTGAAAAGGAGACCAAGACAACAGTTAGAAAACTCAGGAAGACAATTTTATTTACTTAATGCTTCACATTAAGATCCACCCGTCGCTCTAACTAGACAAGGAAATAAGCTACAGTTCCAAGTTGATGGAAGACCATGAGTGCCAGTGTGGTATGCTAGAGCAGATAGCCACTGACGCAGGGGAAAAACGCAGTCAATGCAAGCACCACAACAGCCCAAGAACACCATATTCCACCTTATCTCTGATATATAGTCGCGTGTGTCTCCAATCAAAGGATTTCTTATCTGCATAACTTATACGCATTAACTAGTTGGGATACCCAGCCAGCTCTAGAGAGACTTCATACATACTACAACACCAGAGAAGCGCTGGATGTATTGTTGTGTATTGTTATAAAACATTTCTAAGAGCATTTGACAATAATAAAAACACATTCTTTCGTGCATTTGGATACATGTATTGTGTGCTTTCTTTAGTGTTAGATGTGACATATCAACGTATACTTGCCTGCCTTACCAACAGAAGCTTTCAGTTGGTCAGCTATCAGTAGGGATGTGATGTGGACTGACGTGTCAACACTGTATTGGGTTCCCTGAACTCTTTTCCAAAGCGTGGTTCAAAATGATCTCGTCATGTGACCATGTCTCCGTTCTGCTTTCTCGATTCGCTTAAAATGACACAATGCGCTGTTAGCCAAATTAGCCACCAGATGTCACTGTGGAAGTGTGGGTGTCAGCATGGGTGTCAAATTGGTTTTGAAGCCTCGACAATTACAGGCATACAGTAATTGCTTTAAACATTTCAAAGTCTCACTTTGCCCATCACTACCTATCAAGGTTTCTCTGGCCTGCTTTAAGATGATTAGGTTGCAAAGGAGAGATCCATATTTTGATTACTGAGATGCGCACTGATGATTACTGATGTGAGCTGTCATGAAGGCGCGTTGTGAATGTTAAGAAAGGGAGTCCAGCACTGGCTTCTTCACAATAGAGTACCGACGCTCAAACAAATGAGTCTTATGAGTCAGCCTTGTTTGGAATCTATAAGAGATTTCAGTTGAATTCATTAGTCATACATGGGTCAGTTGTTAACTGGTTGTGATTGTGTGTGTGTGTGTGTGTGTGTGTGTGTGTGTGTTTGTGTGTGTATACTGTATGTATGTATGTGTGTGTGTGTTACAGGAGATTGAGCAAAGGCTTCAGCAGCAGCAGCAACAGCAGGCTGCGCTCTCGGCTGCCAGCTCTGCCGTGACCGTCCCCAGTGTGAGCAAGGCCGAGTCCATGATCAGACACCACACTCTCCGACAGGTAGGCCCTCACACCTCATTTAACACACAGGCAGGCTGTGGGCCACAGCGCAGCAGCCCAGGATGGCTCAAGCAAAGGGGGGCAGCTATGACTGTACCACCCTCTCCCCTTCCAATCGCCACACACACACACACAGGATCTGACAATATACAGTAAACACACCATACTGGTAATCATGTCAAATGGACTGAGTCACCAAGTGCCAGTTTGAAAAACTGACAGCAGTTGAAATTGATCCTTTCTATTCATACATACTCTATTCATATTTTTTTTAGCCAGAGTGTATTTGAAAATTCTCTGTTCCACCACAAAGTACAAATGAAATGCCAAGAAAATAAATCTCATCGCGTCATAAGAGTTACATTAAGAAATGAGTTTCCACATATTGGTTGTGAGTTATGCACTAAGGGTGGAATTCTCCGGTGCGCGTAAGTTCAAAAATCACTTAGCTACGCACTT
The DNA here is from genome assembly GCA_030264315.1 of Sardinella tawilis. Lineage (NCBI taxonomy): Eukaryota > Metazoa > Chordata > Actinopteri > Clupeiformes > Clupeidae > Sardinella > Sardinella tawilis. The sequence continues at coordinate 15,016,875 of JASCQY010000010.1, forward strand.
CTCCGCCATTGGCGCGAATGGCAGAAAAGCGCGCAGCTAAGTGATTTCTGAACTTGCGCACACCGGATAATTCCACCCTAAAAGATAACCTCTTTCCTTGTAAACACCATATGTGTATTAGTGGTGGCAGCATACTTAATGTAACAGAACACACGCTCTACATCTCTACATTCATATTGATTAGGTCTGTGATGGTTGAGGGGGGTTTAGGGGAGAGGGGTAACATTAGCATTAAAGTAAAGTCAAAAAACGACACACTTGAAACACTGCACACTCCAATTCCTAGTCATAGTGTTTGGTCGGGTGATGTTTCAAACCAGTGCAGTTCTCAGCCTTCAGTCCTTAGACCAGTCGTGGAAGAGATGAATTTGTCTTACAATCTGTCCGCGTTCTCTCTCTCTCTCTCTCTCACTCTGGCTTCCCCAGGCCCAGCAGCCTCAGAGCAGCCAGTCCGCGGCCTCTCTGCAGCGGGGTCTGTCTAGCTCGGCGCGGGGCGTGCTCTCCAACTTCGCCCAGGCCCAGGCCTCGCAGCTGTCTGTGGCCAGCGGCCTGCTGGGCATGACGGGCAAGCATGGCGGCAGCTCCAGCAGCCGGGCACAGCACGACAGGAGCCGCCAGCTCTACAACATCCCCGGTGAGTGACAGGGTGTGGATGGAAAAGGCCAATGGGAAATATAATAGTTGTGTTTTTGTTTTGTTTGTGTGGGGGTCACTTATGTTGTGGTTTTTCTGACTTGTGCCTCATCACACAGAAGGCAACAGTGATTACTTGACTTGATGGAACCGTAATAAAAAAAGTGTCAGACTACAGTTGAAATTGAAAATTGCAGCTAAAATGGGGCTACTTCAGTTCACTTGACCTGCTTTTGACCAGGCAGGCTAGTGCTTGCCTAGTGCTTCAAGTCAATTTCATTTACCTCCTGCAACTAGTCAGGGAGTAAGGAATAAGCTTGCGTTCACTCCATCTCAAAACTGTGATGGATCAATCAGCAAAAGTGTTTACGTTGAATTCAAATGATGCATTTCAGTGCATTAACATGCATCATGGTAAAACGGCGATTGGTTGAAGTCACGACCAAACAGTAACGACTGGTTTTAAGCAGAAAGTATCTGCCCACTGTGGAGTGAACAAATGCCTATGGCTGATTCATCAGGATCGCCTTTGACAGTAAATTCTCAGAAAACCCATGCACCCTACATGCATTAGCAGAAAAAGGAGCATTATCTGGCTATTCTACCACTTCTTTCTTTTACTACTATTTAAATTTCATCTCTTTACACCTCCATCAACTGACTGCTAGTTTTGTAAACTGGACCTTCTCTCTTGCCTCACCCCTCTGTGTCCTTCTTTTTTGTTTGCCTTCTCTCCAGGTGTGAACATCGCCTACCTGAACCCCGCCAACGTGGGCGGGCAGAAGGGCTCCAGCCTGGCTGACCGGCAGAGGGAGTACCTTCTGGACATGATCCCCCCTCGCTCCATATCCCAGTCCATCACTGGCCAGAAATGATGATCCATCACCCCCCCCCCCCCCACATCCCCCAGCACATCCCCCTTTTGCCGCTTACCCATCATGCATCTGACCCATGGCAATGACACACCCATTTCACCCCTACCGCACCGCACCCACTTGCCCGACGCACCCAATACCCAACTCTGACTCTGCCCGCTCCTCCAGCGCCCGTCGCATGCAGTGCCTGTTAATCCGCCTACCAACCAAACTGTAAGAGCGACACAATCAAAAATGCTTAGTTAAAAAAAAAGTATATATATAAATATAAAAAGACCAGATAACCTGAAGTCACTTTTGATGGAGGGAGGAAATGATGCAAAGCTTCTTTTTTTTTTAAAATTTTAAGTATTGCCACCATAACGTCCAGCTCGCCCATTACCTGTTACCTGACGGAGAACTCTGTCTTTCACCATATCAGAACTTTATATACGTGCGTGTGTGTGAGTGCGTGCCCATGTGTTTGGGAGGCCATGTACTCTTGCGATATTTTATGTCAAGTGTGACATTTTCTTGCGATATTTTATGTCAAGCGTTACTGTCTCAAGTTGTGTTGTGGAAGCCGGAGGCCCGTTTCAGGAAGGCAGACGCTTTTGCCGACGGACCTTTTTGATATCTGTGTTACGCATGCAATTCTGTGTGAATGCGTGCAGCACTGAGTGACTCTGAATATTCCTGCAGCTGGAAACACACACACACACATAAACACAAACACACACATAAACACAACACACACACACACACACACACACACACACCTGACGCCACCACCGGTGGATTCTGAACGGCAATCTCTCTCTCTTTAGAAAAAAAAAGCAAAGAATCACAAGCATCTTCATGAAAAAGCCTTATCCACTGAGCTGGAAAAGACTAGAGTGGTCTTTTTAAAATAATGACAGATTGCATTTTTGAAAAAAAAAAAAAAAGAAACAAATCAAAAACAAGAATAATTGCAACTTACTTGGCAATACTTAATTAAGTTGTCTGAAAACTTGGGCTAAAATTTTGGTACCTCTTCTTTTCCCTGTTTTGTCTATTTTTTTGTCTATATATTTTTTTGTCCTTGACATTGTTTTAGTTTCCTCTGGCTTTCTCATGGAGAACAGCCGATGTAGACTTGGACCCTAGAACTATGTTGAGGCTGAACTTACAAACATGAACGAATCCTGGAAGATGTCTCAACACAGCACTCAACACTACAAGTTGCAACAGTGTTTTTTTTATGACGAAGGACAAAGCTGCGATCTTTGCTCCTCGCTCATCTCCATGTTCTTGTGTGGTCAGACATTTCAATCAGAACGACAGTCGCACCGTTCTGCCCAGGCAAGGACACAACTATTCTTCAGTTAGCTAGATTTGAGCGAATGGTAACTAGAGTGAGGTTGGCAGCCTCTGGGACAAGCTTTGTATATAATGTACCTATTTATGGAGTTAAAAATATTGAGTACGGGTGCCTTTTCCCTGGTCTTTCTGCTAGTCTTTAGCCTTTTATGTTTGTTCGGTTTATTTCCGTCTAAATGATCAATGTAAACTGTCCCTGTTTTGCCCATTTCTTTGTTGTCTTCTGTTATTATTCGGGTGGGGGAGGCAAAAGAAAAAAGGGGTGGGGTGGTTCTTAAAGTTTATTTTCTTACTAGTGGTAAGATCAGTGTTTGGCTTAAGCCTGCATATGTGCAGCGTCTTCTCTAGATTGTTTTTTTGGGTGCCTGAAAGGTACCTTTCTGGAAGACGATAATCAGCTGATTGTGAAAATGAAAAAGAGAGGGGAAAAAAGCACCAATAGGGATAATCTATAGCCTCTAAGACTCAACGTAGCAGATTCAAGGGTGGCGATTCCTGGGTTTGATGAAGTTACAAAGATACACACCAGTGCTTGTGGTGAGTGTCTCTATTTCCAGCACTTCTGTATTTGGGGGATTTATAGCATTTATGTACGGTAGGACAGAGGGTATTACTGAGAGTACTTCTAAGAGTCTGGGCCTGTGCTGCAATGTTTTTGATATTATGAATCTGTGTTATGCACACGTGTGTAATGGTCACCCCAGGTTACAGTGTCTGAATTATTTCATGGTCATAAAGTTTTCTTTTTTTTCTTTTTTTTTTTTTTTTCTCCCCGAAGATAAGACACCTGGTAAAGATTGTACAATAGCATATTTATCTCATGTGCCCTCAAGAGGTGATGAGTGATTTCTTGTTTCTGACAGGAATTCAGGCGGCTTTGCATGCTTGATTTCATTTCCTTTCTTCAAATGTTGAACCTTACATACCTCCGTGTATCATTTGTCTTTGCGAGTTCAACTGGATTTTCAGGCAGTTGCCAGGTCATTGAGCACAGCACAGCATAGTGGAGGGGCCCTTATTGGTGAACTTGAGCAGCAGGTGCAATATTTGGAGAAACAGGGAAGATCCTAATCACGAGAGAGTCCATTTTTATTTATTTTTAAAAGCAAGACCTAATGCTCCTTAAGTCCACAGATATGACTTTTTAACGTTCATTACTCGGTCACACTATTGTAGTGTATATTCTTCTATGTGCATCTGTGTTTGTGAAAGAAAACAACATTCATTTCAGCATTTTATACTGTTTTTAGTCCATTTGATTTCCTTGATTTTGTTATTATTATTGTTATTATTATTATTTCAAATATCCAGTTTAATCTCAGCATTGGTAAACCTGTTTACAGTATGGCATAAAAAGACAAAACAGTTGCTTAAAAGAGTTCTAAAGATGTATTGTAAATAAGCCTTTTCTCCTTTGTAGATTGAAATCAAGACAGTTGTATATTGTGTAGAAATGCAAATCAAAAGCCATGGATATTGTGAAACTCGTCGTTTGGCTGTGATCACTCTATGTATTGTGCAACAAGTGTTCAAACAAATGAGTTTTTAAAAGCATTTTCTTTCTTTCACTGTAATGATCCAAGTTCATTTACATCACTAGTGTATTTTTGTACTCTGTAGTGGCAGTATGGTCATTGATTTCTCGTTTGAGCTATTCAAGAAATGTTTGTCTGAACTAGTAATAGGTAAACTAATCGATTCCATCTGCTTTATTTATGTCAATAGAACTGAATGCTGTTTATGATTTATGAATGATTTGAAAACACCCAGTTTCACCTAGTCAGAGGGGCAGGTGTAGGAGGGCGTTTCAGCAGCCGATGGAGTGAGTGCATGGCCCAGTCACTGGGAGAGAGTCCCAGTCTTTCTTCCCAGTGCTCACTTGGTTTGCTATCAGCTGTGTGGTGGTTTTCTTTATCGCTCCTGAACCTTTGGCACTCTCGCAGGAACATTCAAATTGAATGTAGACGCTGATGGATGGAAACAGGAGTTCATAGACTCTCTCTCTCTCTCTCTCTTTCTCTCTCTCTTTTTTTGGCAAATATTGGCCTGTCTGTTTTCAAAGTTAAAATGATATGACAGAATTCTACAAAATAAATGAAAAGCATAAAGAATCACACAGTGAGTGTTCTATTCGTAGCCTCACAGGTATGGCCCTAATTGGTTATGGACAAAGCTCGAAGTCAGTCGGTGGGAAAAGTGTTCTTCGTTAACAACAGTATTGGCTTTATGTGTGGTTACTTGTGATTAGGATCTTGTATTCAATCAATAAATTGAGTTTGCTCAGTTATTCAATAAGCTTAAAGGTGAGGTATGGAATTCTCAGACACAGTCAGACTTTGAAAATGGTCCCACCCACTTTCCTTCCCGTTTCCTCCAATGGTTGAGTATGACCATTTGATTGACATGCAACTGTCCAATGGGGAATGCTGGTCTGACAAATGATTGGTTAAAGCTTTTCAAGCCCTGTCCTTTCCACAGATGATTGACATGCTTAATTTTCATATCAGTGCTTCCAACTCAATGGCAGTGAGTGGGTGGTGATGAGGATTTCAAGTAATTAGGCCTATGCAAAAATGGCCAAAAATAGAATTCCATACCAAACTTTTAAAGTAGACCTTATACTTACTTTTGACTTTGCCTGCATGACTTTTCCATTATGGCCCAACAGCTTGGAAGTTGAGTCTGAGGCATGTTTCGCTTAAATTAGAGTAAGTAGAGTCAAACCGGAAACAAAGATCACACATGCAACTTGAGAAGGCAGAAAAGAACTGTAATCTATCTCTCACCTCAGATCTTTAGTCTTAATCATGATTGCATTAAATGTTTTGGACAGGCCATCACAGATACACACACACCAGTGGTAATCCAGTGTGTCTCAACACCGTTTATTATGAACAAAAGAAGTGCAATACTGGATAAGAAATTAAATGTATGCACTTCACTTAACTGATAGGCCTATTTATGAATGGTGCTCATCACTTGCAGTCAACTAATATCGGTGTGCCGGTGGAGTCAAGTGCACTCAGTTCGCCCTAATATAATAATAAGGCACAACACAACAAACAGCAATAACAATGGTCTAATTCCCCAAACTCACCAAGCACAAGACGCTTGGCACCATTTCGTGCCACTCGCCCATTGCCCTGCGCTCTGCCACTCATTTAGACCTACTGACAACTGTCTTGACACTTTTCTACGAACCTGACTGACCCATGGAACAGAAGCTACTGGCACGAGATAGCCGGCACGTCGCAAGGCACGATATGAGTGGTGCAGGATAGTGCATGGAAGTAGGCCAGTGGTTCGCGACAGTGCACAGGACAGGTAGTACGAATATAACGCAATTTCAAGCACACATTTCAAAATGCAGACTATAACAGAGGACAAATGGCTATTTCACAAGGCCGTAGAATTAGAGTAGGTTGTTGTCCCCATCAGATGCGTCAGAACTTCATCAACATTGCGCGCAAAGACGTTCAGGCGGAGGAAAATAACTGTACCTTGTTGCACGCGAAATGTTATCTTGTGCGTGCATGTCAACACGTTTCAGCCGGTTTGGAGAATATATACCAGTAAAAGAGCGCAGGAAACTTTAACTACCCATTCGGAGGGTAAGTATAGCATAATCTGGTAAATGACACTGATTTTAGGCAGCAAGCTAGCTTTGACCTGTCATCTGAAGGCAGTCTGGGGGGGCGGGGGTGGGGGGGGTGGGTGGTGGATGTATGAAATAAGTTGTTGAGTTTTAAGACCTAATGTGTAACTATAGTCGCCTAAACTAAAGAGCTGATAAACTATCTGGATGTTGGCGTTGTCTTTTGGGTCAACCTTATTCCCATACCTCTGCCATGACGCTTACTTACAATTTTCAACCAAATCCAGCATAGGCCAACTTTTTTGCTCTAACTGTGGTGCAGAGATGATGAAGAATCAGGCAACGGACCCAAATGAGGGTGCCAGATTGATGTATGTATGATGTATGTTGGCTGCTTGGACTCCCAATTATTGAGTAATTTTATACAATACATTGTGTCATTGTAACACACTATTAGCAAAAGTATTCGCTTGCCTGCCTTGACTCACGTATGAACTTAAGTGCCATCCCATTCCTAACCCATAGGGTTCAATA
>JASCQY010000010.1:15090071-15095071 GCA_030264315.1 Sardinella tawilis
CATGCATAATGTATAAGGACCAACTGAGGCATGTTATGTAAGAGAGCCTCTAGTTTCTGTGTGCGTGTGTGTGTGTGGTGGGAGGGTTGTGTGTGCTCTAGTGTCTGGGTTTGTCTGGTAATCATAAAGCAGCCTTTTCAACTCCACTGTGAAATTGTACTTTCCACTCTAGTTGCTGCAGTCACACAAAAAATCCTAACAAAAAAGCCGGGGTCTTCAGATAATCAGCCCAGGAATGGGATGGTCTGGACACGGTCTCACAAAGCTGATCACCGTCACATCGGCCATCCACTCATTTACTGCTTTTCACACGCACAGCCCAGCCATTTAGTGCCATATTTCTTTCCATCCTTTTGGACTTCTCTACATCCATCCAAACATCGATTAGTCTGGTCTTGCAGCGAAGCGGAATCTCTGTGGTCACTGTGCATTCTGCACGTCTGACCTATGAGCACCATTTGTGCTGTTATTATCAGGAAAGTGATTCGCAGTGATTGACACCAAGTGTCGGGCAAATAAAGACCGAGAGGAGCCTAGTTTGTAAGTGCACTAGCAGCACAGACATCAGCTGACTCGCCCCTTTATTCAGCCCACAAGAGGAGCCTAGTTTGTAAGTGCACTAGCAGCACAGACATCAGACAGACATCACTCGCCCCTTTATTCAGCCCACAAGAGGAGCCTAGTTTGTAAGTGCACTAGCAGCACAGACATCAGCTGACTCGCCCCTTCATTCAGCCCACAAGAGGAGCCTAGTTTGTAAGTGCACTAGCAGCACAGACATCAGCTGACTCGCCCCTTTATTCAGTCCACAAGAGGGGGCATATTTGAGAATTGGGGAAGGACCTGTAGCCTACTCTTCAAATACAGCTTTAGTTAAGACAATTATGTTGAAGATGGCATGTTTCTGGGTGTCCGTGGGCATGTCAGTGGGCTGTGTGTTAACCTAATACAGAGATATAAGCACTTTATTACCTAATACAGAGATATAAGCACTTTATTACCTGATGAAAGTACAACAGTGACAAACAAGATGGCATCAGTCAGTAAACCATGCGATTTTTATCCAATGAATCTGCATGTGAAAGTGCAGATTCCAGACCTGTGTATGCTACAGCCATTCTCTCCAGGCTGCTTCACCTGAGCGCACACACACCTGGTTCCCATGGTCACCACACCTGCACTGGTGTCCCATCAAGTCCCCTGAGGTGAGCAGAGCACAGAGCCACCTCACTGCCGCCAATCTCACTGAGGGATATTTATATCGGCCCACGCTAAGGGGGAACAATCTAGGACAATTTGGGGTCATTTATGCTGCTTGCATAACAGCCACAAATGTAATTGTCATGTATTGTGTGTGATGAATTTGATTTCCCCTTTGTTTCATCCCAAATCCATAGTGCGGAGCGGATCATGTGTTTCCCATAGCTTTCAGGGATTAGAGCCCGCTAGCCAGCTCATCAGCGCTAGCTCATCAGCTTCCTCATCATTGTTCAGGGCCCATCTGTCCCCGGGCCAGTCAGACACAGACAGTCGCAATTAAGCAAGTTTGACACACTTGACAGAGAGAGACTCCCTGTGTCAGGCACGAGCCATCTGGGGACTTCTTGCGTTTCGGTGTCTTCCTTGTGCCGCATTAAGCACATTCATGCATTGTCATTGTCACCCCCCCCCCCCATGTGGGGGTGGGGCGGCAGTAGGGGGCTCATCTTCTTTTGACAGACAGATCAGACGGATGAGCTGAGCAGGGCCACTGGCAAGAGGGGTTGAGAGGGGTGGAGTGCAGAACAGATTGCTTGTTTGTTCAGTGATTGTCTGAAACAGGCCACCAACCTCTCCCACTGCCATTAGTCGGTCATTACTGGGGGGAAGCTATCTGTGGTATAGTCTCGCCTATGCAGGCCTAAATGTCAAATCTTCACCTATTCAAACATTTGATGCGGTTGTTGTCTGGAGCTGGTGTCTTAGAAACCTTTGAAACTTTCAAACCTGTCGGCTTTGGGCTCTCTGCGTCCTACGTTTTGGCAATAGCAATTACTTGGAGTGCATATAGCCCACTGGTGTGTGTGTGTGTGTGTGTGTGTGTGTGTGTTTATTATAAACCTATGAATACTTAAAATACACATTCTATAGAAGATAAACTTGCAGTTGTTTTCTATTCTGTATATGCTAAATTCACACCTTCACATAAAGCTTCCCTCTCAGACTCCTGTGTGTACAGTCGGCTGTAACCTATGCGTATTCGCTAAGTGGGTGGACGGGTTACCAGAGGTCGAAGTCGTGTTCAGAATTTAGCTGAAGCCTCTTGTAGGCTACACCTTCACTCTCCGTCTGCTGGCCGTCCCTTTGTCCCTCTTAGTAACTGTTCGGCCAATGGAGTGTTAACTTGCGCTTTCGTTGCTTGCTCATTGGCTTGATGGGAACACGCGGCTGCAAAAAATGGAAATCCAGACACTTTGGCAACAGAGTTGAAGTAACACCGGTGTTCCATTGGTTCCCAAATCAGGAGCCTGCGTGGTGTACGGCATCTAGGCTCAGCGAACGATCGAGAGGAGGGACATACCACTCCTCTCCGAAATAGGGGGGATAAAACATGATGTCACACATGTACAATGATATTGGTTTGATATAACAGCAAAGTTGTCTTAACAAACCCCTCCATGCTAGGTCAGATTTTTAAATCCAGTAAAAGTTATAGTTTTCTGAGTTGCACATTGACGCTAGTGAGACAGATATCGACAGTGGCTCGTTGTTGTATTTCGATGCCCCTGTGCGTCTCTGAGGAAGTGGTCTGTGCGAGATGATGTGAAAGGTTGCCTCCTGCTCGGTCTCCGTGCACTTAAAATGATGACTACTGTTTCATCGAGAAAGAGCGGAGTAGATAGTAGAGCTGGGATCTACTTTCTGTTCTGTAGGACTGTTAATTTTTTTTATATAAATGTTTGAATAAGTAGCGCAAGAACAGTGAAGCCTGGTGCTTTGACATAGGCTACTCCATATTCTGAAGCAGGAATTCAGATAGACTGTTCAAGTTGAGTTGAACAAACCTCGGTAGCTTGTAAGGTAGATATTAAATCAGTCAGAGATTTTATACATTGGACATTCGTCCATGTCCTCGTTTTTTAGTCTCCCGGAAAGACAGATATAAGCTTGTCATTCGACATTGAACTCAGACAATGTACAATACGGTGTGGAATACGGAGAAAGAAGACAATGACTGGCGAGACGTGATGATGCCATACTCAACAGAACTAATCTTTTACATTGAAATGGACCAACCACCAGGTACTTACTTGAGCTTCTTGTGTATTTTATGTAATTTTGGTTAAGTTTAAGGAGCTGTCTTGGATTCGCCGACGCAAACTTTTAGACACAGGCTTGTCTCCGCTCCGCTCCGCGGAGGGGGAGTTCATTCGCTGCAGCAGGCAGCAGTCCCTATTCACTGTTCTGTAGTCCCGCTAGCAGTATTTTTCCAGTAGCAGAAAAGTGAATCGCTCCATCATGTATGAGCCTTAGCTTCCTTCTACCCCTTTTCCACCTAAATAAAGACTGCTGTTAACCAGAATAACGTCACCTTCCAGTTGATGAAAAAGAAAACTCATCCTTTCTTTTAAGGATGTTCTGTTCTTGTACATTTTGCTTGGCGCAGTTTTAGCTATAGTTTGATAAAGTGTTGCACCTTATCGGCTAGTTTAAGATGAGAATAGCACAGCCATGACTGTTGGTCTCGCCGAAGTAAGATATAAGCACAGTAACCAGAGTGCTAAACTGTAAGGTTAGTAGCTGACATAACTTGGACGCGTCTGCAATTGACATTTTATTCTGCCCATGCATCACAACTATACAAAGACTATTATTAAACTAACGTTACTACATTATGCAGAATTAGTATCTTCTTGAATGGGAAAGATTATCAGTGTTGTCAGTTGTCTACTGTGCCAGGTCCCTCTTTGTTTTGGCATAGTTGAAATTATTAGACAGCTTTGCTCATATGCATTCACACGAAAAAGCCCCAAATCAGGTAGACTTTTGAGCGTAATGTCAGTCCATTCATTTACTGAGGCAGTTGCTCAGACGTAGCGCTGTAGCACAGTGGACGGCTGCTGGGCTTTGTTCTCCTGTAACATTTCCTATCCCGTCTGCGCCTTTGCACCTACGCACACGTAGCCTACGAACAAACCTTTGCGCTCCAATTTATAGCATCGTCATATTTTTTGCTTCGCCGAAACAGACGGCATACTGTATGAGCCTCTTGTCTTGGTTAGGGAATGGATTGAGGTTTGAATTCAAAGAGGAGCCACTGTTGTTATTAGCACCCGACTGTCCGCTCAGACATAAATATTTGTGTGCTCATGTGTCTGTAGCCTACTGCACAGGACACAGTTAGGGCATAGGCATAGCTGGACGCATTCATTCCATGAGTGTTGGTGTGTTCTCGGAGAATTTTGAAGTACATTCACTCCCTCCCCCTATCCAATTAATGTCGCAGCTGTAAAAGAGTGTAATAGTAACTGCAGCCGGCAGCTGTGTTGCTCCATGTCTGTCTAGTCCTATATTCCTCAGGTTCGTTTGCCCACTCTTGTGAAATGACTTCTTTCTGTAGGCTAGTCGGATGGAGGGTATTTGGCAAACGAGAGTCTATTTTACATGCTGTCTTGCCTGAGGGACATATAGCGTTGCATCTAGGAAAGTAGTCCATGCTGAAGCTTTCTATACATGGTTGCTTATAGAAAGCAGCCAGACCTTGTCTGTGTCAGTAAAGCAGTGGTTTCTTGTCCTTTTTTGTCAGTCATTCAGGGTGATGTCATAGGCAGGGGAATGGACTGTGTGGGAGGCTGGTAGACATGACAAAGGATCATTAATCCTGAGCTTTGTCTTGTCCCATAAACAAGCCATGCAAGACCACCTTATCTGTGTGCATATATATATACATTTCTGCACAGTCCTGCAGGTCAAATTATTGCTACCTCCCTTTAAGCTGCAAAGACCTACTTTTGTGTGCA
>JASCQY010000010.1:15141380-15153115 GCA_030264315.1 Sardinella tawilis
CCACAGCCGAGAGCATCTCCACCGCCACAAACAACTCCTCCTGCTGGAGCTCACCCTGCACAGCAAAGAGAGTCAGAGCATTCTTTGCAACACACCCAACATGATAAAGTGCTATTCATTGAATGTTAACAGAAATGCACATAAACATAAGTGACTGTATCCAAATTTAATGTATAGTTTGCGAATAGTTATTATAGTTATTGAGTATGCACCATGAATACAGGAAAATGATATGGTACACACATACAGTATGTAATCAAATGAATGGAAAGGAGATATAAAGACTACACGTCACAAAAACATGAATGGCAATAAGTTTGCAACTAACTAAGATCTCAAAAAGCCAAACTCAAGACACTAAACATTGGAAGGGAGTACTCAGTCAGTCACTTGTCATTCACACTGACAAGCAAAAGCACATGAATATGCATGCTGCTAAAAGCCAACCTCAGGGCACTGCTGTTGAAGTGGGGCCAGCTCTCGCTGGTACAGCTCAGCAGCAAAAGGGTAGACATCTGGCAGGTGGGCATCAGGGTTCATCAGGGTGCGCACAGTTTGACGGGCGTCCCCACGCTGTAGGGCCTCGTTGATCTTTACGATGGCCTGTTGCACTGCAAGAATACAGAGACAAACATCATTTCCAAACACTAGTCTATAAGCGTCGGTCTCAACAGGTGTTAAGGTACTGCGCGTGCGTGCGTGCCCATAAACACTAACTGCACAACGTGTTCTACAAACAGGTACGTGCACAGTGCAAACTGGATGTACAGGACAGCACAAAGGGAATCAACAAAAGGCCGATTTTTCACAGCAGGTCGAGAAATCACGTCGTCCCCACTGAGTGAATAGATACGTTCTCCCCGAGACAGAGGTGTGAAACTGACTTGTTTGAGAGCGCTGGGCCTCCTCGTTAGCCACCGTGATCCCCTCCTGCAGTTCGTCACGGTCCAGTGGCTCCACAGAGCCGATGTCCTACAAGAGCAACCACGGGACACAGGATACCATGTAAAGGGTCACAGGCGACCAACTCTTGACACGGGACTCTAATCTAGCATTACATGTTGTACAAGCAGCACCATCTATATTTTATACAACATAATTTAGACACAATTTGTTTCTTTTCCGTTCAATTGTCCAAAATGTATAATAAGAAATAAATTAATTACTAATTAGTAACAACCAACACCAATCTAATCAGCTTAACATGTAGAGCAATGAAGAAACAGCAATCTAATTAACGGCATCAAAGGCAAGGAGAGATTATGCGGGCGGTCTCACCAGAGCCTTCTGCTCACGGTCGCTGACCAGCTGCTCCAGGTACCAGGGGCTGTTGTCTCGGAGCAGCCCTCTGAGGCCCAGATTTGGGTCCTGCAGAGCGGACAGGAGGACCAGGGAGTCGGCACACTCCAGAGCCTCATCCACGCGCTCCACTGCGGCACGCACTGCAAGACATTCAATGATCCCACCTCAGTTCATTCAACTCTTAATTGACACCACTAGATCCATTGTTTTTGCTTAGTCTGACAAAGTCAGCTAAACAAACTTTAACATATAGTTTATATATATATAATATTAATATAGATAATATATTATATATAATAATAAAATCTTTTTATCTAATAAAAACTCAGTATTGACTAGGGATGCAAATGGTTAATCGGTTAACAATTCATTGTCAACAAGAAGTTAGTCGACTAAATTAAATTAGTTATCAATTAATCGTCCTTTTCACAAGCGGTATTGCTAATTAAGGTCGCTGCTTAACACTTGGTACAGTTCAAGGAGCCAGCCCACAGTTTATTTTTATGTTCAAGTTTGTTATATAACATAAATGCATAAATGCATTTCCTGCACTATGTACAATAAATACTTCATTAAGGAATATTGGCCTGACAGCTTATTATTAGATTTGGCTTATTCTTATAGACCCTACTGAAACATTGGAATTCAGAGGAAAATTGCCGCTTTTCAATTAATCTTAGTTCAACACCTCAACAAGGTCAGCCAACTAATGATTAATGAATTAATCGATAATTTACATCCCCAATATTGACCTTATATTCTGTTATATTTTTAAACACAAGTTCAGATGTGCCCTGGCTTGCCGTTTTTTAGACTTAGAATCTGATGATACACAAGGTAGCTTATTGAGGAATGTTGCTGAGCAGTCTTCCTGAGGACTATGGTTATGAATACATTGCCATTTTTGTGCAGCAATTCCATGTACATTCCAGGTACTGTTGTCGATAATACAAACCATTCACTCTGTTTAGGTTGTCCTGGATTTCGCCTTGGGTGAGATACTCCTCATAAATGTCCTTTTCGTGAGAACCATTGATCTAAAACAAATACAAACACACCATCATCTGTATGTTGTATGAGGTGTAAAGTGGTATCAACAGAGAACAATTGGAGATAAAAGTCCACAGTCATTTACACGCACAAACTACTACAGAGCTATAACTCCTAATAGATCATCGAATAGAGTGTGTGCCATGCTACCTTGCCATAGGCCTGAGCAGCCTTCTCTGAGCGAGCCTGGCGCAGCATCTCCTGGTAGACAGCCATCAGCTGCTCCTGGAGGTTAGCCAGCATGGCGTTAGGGTTCCTGAGGGCCTGAGCCGTGTCCTCCACACAGCCCCGCTCCACTGCCTCATTAATGGCGATCACAGCGGCGTGCACTGGACACAGAGCAGAGACATGGGTCATGATGGAGGATGACAAGGGAAACCCCATTTGAACGGTCTGTGTCAAAGCTGAGAGTCCTAAAACTTCTACCACAAAACTAAGGTAGGGTAAAAATCTATGCTTTAAAAAAAAAAATTGTTGTTATGACTATTGTTATTAGGCATACCTGCAGCTTCATCTACTGATAACTCGTTAGCCAGGATTCCTCCAATCTTGCTGAAAGCTGGCATCTGAATGCCATATTTCTCCAACTCCTTTTGCATGTTGTTGATCTCTTCCTCTGTGCACAAACACACATATCATGCAATAAGTAACTGTTTGGAAACGACCCGAGTTGATAACAATGTTGACCTTCCAGTGACGCTGTATCCATTTACCAGAACTAATGACTGTGAGAGATTGTACCTGTGAACTTGACCTTGCCGTACAAGTCATGGATTTGAGGAGCCAGACCCAAACGGAAAAGATAGAGGCTGGGGAAATAACAAGCTAGAATTTAGGAGTCTAATCAAAGTATCAACTTCAAAATATCAAACACAGATGATAACAAAGAGGTTATGAGAGGTTTTCAATTAAACATGTTGATTCTAATCTCCACTGTCTAATACACAATACCTACCTGAGAGCATGAATGCAATACACAACTCGGGGCATGTTTTTCTTGTCATAGATATCTGTGGTCTCTGGATGGAAGATCTGGAGGGGAGATAATACACTGAGCGTTAAAACATTTGATTAAACACATATTGGAGAAAACCAGTTTTGTCGGAATACTTACAGATGGCAGTCCAACTTCCACCATTGCATTGCGCCAGAAATTGATGTTGTCTGTGTGACGGAACTGCAGCCCAGTGGCCTAATGACAAGCACAACATATTAAAAAACATGGTCTCCCAAGGGCTTATCAAGATCAGGCTACATGTTTGACATACTTGAAATACCAATGAAACCGCTAAGCATGATACTTGAATTAATAAATCATTTCATCATTTCTAAAGTAAATAAAAAAAAATGCATTTGAACTTTCTCATCCTTTTAGCCAACCTTGTATCGTGCTTGATCCAGGTCATAGATTTTCTTTAGAGGTACTATTTTGGGGGCAAAGCAGTTCCCCAGCTTTGCCAGAAGCACTCCATTTCTGAGAGCCTCTTCAAGCTCAGTAGGTGATGGAAGTTCTTCTTTGAGACAAGCCTCCATCCATCTATTATACATAAAACAAAGACAGCAATCAACATTTAAGGCATGAATGGCAGGTTAGATAAATACAAAGAAAGAGATTAAACCATGGGAGGCCCATTTCCGATGCAGATAAAACATGCAATACTGGCTTCTCCTGCTTGTTTCAGTTTCTGTGGGGCGTTTCAACCAACCTCTTTGCCTCTTCCAAACGGCACAAATACTGATATGCCACATTTAGAATTCGCTGTTCGTCCATCTCCTCTGCTGTCAATCGCTCATCTGTGCAATGCAAAAAATACATACGAAATCAAAATGTTTTTGTACGAAGTAACCTCAGAGCATGAAAGTTGTGACTTTAACTTAGCCAGTGGTGATATTATGGTTATGTTAGTCGTCCGTTCACCAGCTTCCAAAAGTTAATCCATGTACGTAAATTGCCCTGTCAATACTGAGCACGCAACAGTTACAGTAACGTTACCGTTACAGTAACATCAAAGAGTGAAGACAGAAGTCATGAAACCAGAAACACCCATGTAACTTTTCAATGATGAAACGAATCCTGGCAGAAAGGACTAGAACCTAGCCTGCCAGGTAAAGTTAACAAATTCAGACGATAGCCAACGTATTATTAAACAGTTAACATTAACGTTACTTACAGCCTGAGCGTGTTTGTCCACAGGATTCACTCATTTTCAACCCGACACGTCGTTTCCAGGAGAAAAGTATGTAACGTTACTAATGTTTAAGTTGATCTAAAAATGTCCTTGTCTGTGAGCAACCGTAGCTAGTTAGTTTGCTTGCGATATCAACGTTACCCAGCGTTCGACAACTTTACGCTAACTACAGAACTTCGGTTTAGCAACAATTTAACAAAATCTTACAAGCATCGTTTGCTAGCTTGATAAAGCTGTGTTATTCCCCGCTTTGGTACAATTTCAATAACTCTGCACACTTCTAAATGTATATCTTGAGGCCAACGTTGTCCCTAATCAAGTATGTCTGCGATTTTCCCGAAGTCTGCTCTCTGTGTCTGGGCTGTTTATCTTCCTTGAAGTTTGAATATCCCGCTGGCATATGATTGGTTAGGAAAAGGCGCCTCCCATTGGCTCGAAATTTTGACAGGTGACTTTGCATTGTGGGCGTTGTAGTGGATATTTGATTATGTCTCTGATTATGCAGTTTTCAATGTAATATTTGTATTGTTTAGTAGCATATATCAAATATAGTAATTAACAACATTTTTTACAATGTCAGACATAGAATAATTAATTAACATTCTCATTTGTTTCCAGAGAGGACGTGGCCCCTTCGCGTTACTGTAGCAACGGAGGTAAACTTAGCATGGTTTGCTTGGTTTGCTAACACAGTAACAAGCTAACGAGGACATGGCTGTTCTTACGTTGGCTTCATTGAAGAAGTTGTGCTATCTAGATGGATTATTTCTAAAACATTAAAAACAACATCGAGAAATGGGTCATCCGTAAATTTCTGTGATCTGTAGAAAAAGGGTAAGTGTTATCAAGGCACTCTTCACCCCATATAACCCTGTTGATTTGACACAACGACAGCATCAGTTATTGTTTGTTATCAAAGTAGTGTAGTGTATGAACATTAGGTTATAAGTTTTTACATTTTGGATATTTATACAAAGTTTTTGTGGCTATCATAGATGTGCAGTTCTCTAAGATGTTTCTTTTGTCTTCAGTATGCAAATTCATTGCTGGACAAATTTCTATCCAGTGCCCCCTGTTACATTAGACTGCACTGGTGATTAAAGTTTAAATAGTGTGGTGAATCCTTGCCCAGAGAGAGGCAGTTACCTCATCCTTCTCCATTGGCTGTAAGACCTATTCAGTATACACTATTTCCAGGTGGTCTTCAAGCACAAGTATAAACTTTATACAGCTATACTATTCTACACTACACAACTAAGTTTGTTAATTTGTCTAACATCTGCCCTGCATGTTGTAGGCTACTGTAACCCTGTCTCTCTATGTCCTTAGCCTCCCCACCATGTTATGTAGAATCCCAGTTATCTATTTCCCATGGCTTCTGGTGGCTCTTCACCCCGTGAGGGCCGCAAGAGAAAGAAGAAGAGCGAAGGCAGCGTGAGAGGTAAAAGTGGGACCACAGATGAGTCGCATGCTCAGGCAGACATCGATAGGTTGACATCTGCGGGGCACAGTGCACTGAAACAAGGGAATTGTGCCGATGCCCTGAACTGCTTCAAGAAGGCTTACAAAGCAGCAGTAGAGGTAAAAAACAACAAATTTAAAATATTTCATTTAATTTTTTTAAAAATGGAGTAATAGCCAATTATATTCTTGCTGAAGGCCCTACAGTAAAAGATATGGGATCAAATGTAGTGTAGTGAGCATTGAATCTATCTTTTGAAATCATTTTGAATGCAGCTTTGAATGAATGAATGAATGAATCAGTCAAGTCTCTTGTGCTTTACCTTGAACTAAACATTTTAGTCCTCACACCTTCCTCAGATCAAAGAGAAAAAGGCACATCGGGCATGTGCCTTCAACTTGGGAGCTGCTTATGTGGAGGCGGGCAAGCCTCAAAAGGGCTTGGAGTTCCTGCGGAAAGCCCAGCCAGGTGAGAGGAGGGAGCGGGTGGCAGACCTCCAGTACAACCTGGGGGTGGCCCAGGAGGCGCTGGGGGACCAGGCCCAGGCGGCGGGACACTACCTCCAGGCCGCTCAGCTCTATCGCTCGCAGGGAGACGGGAGTAGTGAGGGGGACACCTGCCTGAAGCTGGCCCGCTGCCATATCCGCATGAAGGTCATTCATCTTACTCTCGCCAACAGTACATTTGCCTCTGGGCACCACTAGTGTTATTGATCCAGATTTATGACATGTTTTTCTTCCTCTGAGAACTATTCAATGAAAAGGCTTTGGAAAAGAGTGTAACAGTGGTTAACATGTAGATATATTTGAACAGTTGGGAATGTTTTATTGGGAAAAGGGGATTGACAAACCTCCATTAAGAATTTTTATGAATGTTTTTTTAACAGCCCTGCAGTTCATTTCTGCCGCGCTTGCGCTTCTCAGTGCTCGATCCTATCGACTGCTGTATCTACACCCTGCTCTAGCTGCTGAGCTCTACAGTACAGTCTCTCATCTGACAGCCTCTCTCTGTCCCCCCAGGACTGGAGTCAGGCAGCTGAGGTGTTCCAGAGGGCTGCAGAGAGCTACCGGGTGGCGGGCCGCCTGGACTCTGCAGCGGTGTCCCTGAAGGAGGCCAGCAGCCACATGCTCCAGAGCGAGAGCTTCTCGTCTGAGGATGTCATCAGCGTGCTGTCAGAGTGCCTGGAGCTCAGCGTGAGCATCACAGACCAGCACACACTTGGTGAGACTGACACCACAGCGCTGAGAGCAATGTGACCTGTCACCTGTGTGAATAGATGGGCCAATCCTTATCTGGTAGCCTGGTCTTGACCAGCCCCTCGTTCTACATTATCGTTTCGTACAGGGGGGTCTGGACTTTCACGTATTGGGAGCAGTTTCTTGCTGGAGGTGTTTGCATTCAAAAAGATTGGATCAGCCCTTGACTGATAGCCTGTAGTATTTTTCTGTTGCCTCACTGATAGCTAACTGGCCACGAACGGAATTGTGTAAGAAAGCTATGGCCAGACTACTTACAGTATGTGGGGTTGTCGGATGCACATTTTATACCAATTTATGTGTTGTAATGGCCAAAAATATTTAACCAAAGATATGCTGATTAAAAAAAAAGATCTTTTAAAAATCTATATACTCCAGTCTATATACTCCAGTCTTATTCTTTTTCTATGGATCAAAGAGGCTTGGCACCATTCCTAGTCATATTTTTTTTTACTTATCCACCTTTCTCTGCGCTGAGCATTAATTGTCAGGTCAGGTCCTCTGATTAATGAAGCTGATCACAATTGAATTAGCTTGTAATGTGCAGAGAATAATATTCAGATAAAGCAGCTCAGCATTCAGCCGTATCTCTCTGTCATTATATCTGCCATAAGGATGCTCTTACTGAATTCATAACTACTTGTCAAAAATGCTTCTAGTTTATATAAAAACAAACATGGTGCTATTAAGCATTGTGGTATAAATAATGGCTGTTAAATAAATGTTCTGAATTTCCTTTAGCTCTCAGTAGACAGTTTTGATTGTACAAAATTTGGTAAAGTCATTCATGTTTATTGCAAGGATTTTTTTTTTCAAATGAAACAGTGTTAGTATAGTTTGGCACTGTGCACATGGTCATTGGTCATGTATGGTAAGGTTTGGTGTCTGCTTTCTGTGCCACAGGGAAGCTGTATAATGAGCTGGGCCTGAGTTTCTCCCAGCTGAAGCTGTTTGTGGAGGCAGCTGAGTGCTATGAGCAGGCCCTGCCTCTAGTGCGGCCCAAACCGCGCAGGCTTGCCGTGGTGCTCCAGAACCTGGGCGCGGTCCACAACACTCTGGGTCAGTACCAGCAGGCGCTGGAATTCCACAGAGAGGCAGCAACCTTACATGGTGAGTCCCCCTCGACTCTACTATGGGATGCAGGATTGGACATATCTTCAAATTCACCTATATTTTCTTATTTTGCCAGCATTTGGCTTATGTATTTGTGCTATTTTTGGTCCTTTATTGTTTGGATTTGATCCAATACATTTATCATGTATTTGATAAATACATTAGACAGCTTGAAAAGCTAAGTTCAGTAAAGGGCACTGGCTCCAAGTGTATTCATGTTGTATTTCTCTAGTAATCGGCCCCTTGTTTCCTTACGGTAGCGTACAGCAAGGTAGCTGACTCCAACCTTTGTTTCGGTAATGGAATTCCCTGTAGATGTCAGTGATTTGTCTCTTGGGCAGTTTGCTTTATTGTAAATGGAGAGTGTAGACAGGCATTCCCTTGGGATATACAGAAGCTGCTTACCACAGCACATCTTTGAAACTTGCCATCACACTTAGCATTACTACATGCTGTGTGTCACCTTTGTAGAGGTGTAGGGTTATCACTGCAGTTGCTGTTGGGAGGAGATTTTACTGTAGGCCTAATGTATACAGTACCAATGTATACAGTATAGTGTAGCTATTTTATGCTGTATAGCTTTTCATATTTAATATTACACACAGCTGATATATCATCTTTGCATTTTTTTTTTTTTCATTTAAAGCAGATACAGGCCCATGAAGTCATGCTGAGAAATGGCTTAACCTTGAAAAACTGTGTGTGCTTTCTAATTTAGTTAATTAAGAAATGTATAAGTGTATAAGCTCCTGGATTGGTCCTTGAAACACTGTGAATGGAGTAGATCAGAGAGTGTTCCCGTTCGTCTCCAGGTTGCCAGGGTAGCCGTCGAGCTCAGGGCCGCTGTTTCAGTAACCTGGGCTTTGCTCTCACTCAGCTGGGAGAACTGGAGGAGGCCGGCGAGAGCTACCTTCACGCTCTGCAGGCCTTCAAAGACTCAGGTATGGGATCACGCATGAGGTGGGTTTTAATTAACAGCAAGGGCCTGATGCTATCTGCATTAGCCAGTCTTTAAAAGCTGTGGAACACACAAGACACAAGACACTTTGTTAATGATAAGCTAAAGTCTATCATAATTCAAAATCTTTTGGTCATGCTAGTTTTCATGCAGATTAGTTCACATATTTAGTATTTAGGGATTTACAGTAAGTTTCTGCCCACACATGGCAATATTAAAGTGATTGAAATAGCTGGGCTTGTTAGTGAGATTTTTTGCCTCCTCCTCCTCCTGTCTTTTTCCTCGCCAGAGGACTACATGGGGCAGTGGCAAGCTTGTGAAGGTTTGGGGGAAATACGACTTCAGCTCAGAGACCCTGACAAAGCCACGCTTTACTACAAACAAGCCCTGGGCGTGTTGTCCAAGTGCAAGGTGGGAAGTGAGCCAATACCTCATTTCAGTTATATACCTACAGTAATATCCGCAAATCCTATTTCAGTGATCCTCTGTCAAATCTAATATTTCAGATGTATTTGCTTGTAAATATCAAACCTGTAGAGTCAGTGAAGAGCACTCACTGTTGTTTTGAACGCCGTGTTTGCCTAGTCAGGTTTCCTGTCTTGCCGCGTACTGTATTGAGATTTCTGTATGAACGGCTGCCTGTGACTTGCAGGATTCTGACAGCGCTGTGCAGGAGCGGCTCGTCAATAAATTGAGTGAGGCCCTGCAGCTCCGACTGGCCTTACAGCAGGTGAGCATCCGCCCTGTGTGGTCTTCTTCGCCATAACTTACTGCACTGCCCCCGCCTGCGTTCACATTTATATGTGTCTGTAATGTCCTGGCTGCCACATCCGATATCATCATTATCATCATCATTCCCACACTGTTGTGCCCCACAGAGGGGCCCTGGACCAAGGCGAGTCCATCAGGACCACAGTTTGTACAGACGTCCTCGAAGGTAACAAACAGCATTTGACGGTCAGGGCTGAAGGTTTAAATAATTATACTTGTCATAAGCAAAATGGTCATCTTTTTTTAGTCCACTGCCTAGACAGTATATAATGGGTGTTGTTGCATCCGTACGGCTGTCTCAAATTGGTGGCTCTTGTTTGTGTGTGACGGATAGGGAGGGAGCGGAGCCTTCTCAGGGCCATCCACTCAGGAGAAATCAATTGAACGACCACAGAGCAGAGAACGGCTTTCTGGGTAAGAGTCTCTCGCGGCCCCTTTTGCAAACATCAGAAAGGTCCTCCATCAGCCCGATTTGCCAAACAGAAATGACATGTGAAAATCCTCTCCCTCCTGTTCAGTGGAGTTTAGGATGGTTTGTCATTGTGGCCGTGTGCTGTTTTATCCCCCAGTGGGAGCAGCGGTGGCCTCTTCTGGGCCAGATGGGGAACAGAGGCCCCCTGGAGAGGCAGTGATGCAGCAGCCACAGTCCAACTCACGCCCTGGACCACCACCTCACAGACAGCTGCCAGACTACCTGTCTGTACTTCCAGAGACCAACAGGCAAGGGCACACCAGCATACATACACACCCACACACACACATTCACACACAAATTTGAGCACACATCTTTATAGAAGCGCTTGTGTGTACATGCAGAAATACTCATCATGTGTTCACAGATTTATAAGCTCTATCCTCTATATAAGCACATCCTGTGTGGTGGGTTAAAACGGTCTTCGTCACTTTATAGTGTCTTCCCGCTGACTTAACTAGCCACCCTTTGCGGGGAGCCGTCCCCCTCGGTCTGATTTGACAGAGATAACAGGAATTATGGGCCACGAATATGCAGCACTCAATAGACAGAGCATTAACGAGCAGGATAACGACCTTGGCTGTTCAGTTTGCCCTCCCACGCTGCACTGGGGCTGTATATCTCTCCCTCTCTCGCCCATATGGGCCATTTGTTTGAGAGGCTCGATGGAAACATCAAAGCAGAATCCATGATTAGGGTGTAAACAATAATGATGTAAAGCACCTGGACACAGTTTGCTGTGACATGGGTTCATTTTCTCTTTTTGTCATCTTTCAGCGTTGTGCCATATTTGCAATGTACTAAGTGCCATAATGTTGATTAATCTGTAGTTATATATGAGGGGGGGGGGGTTGTTCAGGCGTGGATGAATTGATAGATGGGTGATGTCAGTTGTACAGC
Organism: Sardinella tawilis; assembly: GCA_030264315.1. Taxonomy (NCBI): domain Eukaryota; kingdom Metazoa; phylum Chordata; class Actinopteri; order Clupeiformes; family Clupeidae; genus Sardinella; species Sardinella tawilis. The sequence goes on from JASCQY010000010.1 coordinate 15,152,854, forward strand.
TGGGGATGCACTGTAACTCTGCATTCTACCCATGTGGCAGGAATCTTAATAACACACACGAGCAACCTGACGTTCCGAACCAGGAGCCGCCCCAGTCGGACCCGCCCCCAGACGCCGAGCACAGTACGTGTCCCCAGACATTCGATTTTCTTTAGTGTTATTTATTATGACAGTGAAATAACCTATGTTAAAGTGATACTGTCCCATTTTTGGAAATAAGCTTATTGTGCACCTCTCCTTGAGTTGAATGATTGGGTTTTAC
>JASCQY010000010.1:15168517-15182071 GCA_030264315.1 Sardinella tawilis
CGCAGATCGCTAAGATGTTGGAGAAAAAATAGGTGAGTGACTGGAAGTTTGTGTTATGATCGCGTTTATGCAATGGCGTCAGAATGCGGTTGCCGGCACCGCGCGTAATTGAAACCATTACCGGCTAGTGCGTGAATGTGGATATGTGAGTATGCGTGTTGGTGCGTGTAGGGACAGGTGGGCTGTTTAAATGTCGCGAGTAATGTCTGCTGCGCTTGGGAAAAGGAGGGACTGCCTTTTCACACATCTGTTTGGGTATTAGCGCAGATCATGTCAAAGAGCAAGCAGAGCATCCTGTGCCAAAACTCGACTTGTACCATTTCATGCAAGCCAACATATCTCATGACATCCTATATCAAACCAACTCATTTACATAATGCCATACTATATACACAAGCAACTCGTATTTTGGGTCTCATACTACCTTGATTCACCACCTTGACAGTGCAACGGCACCATCTGAACAACACCACAGACATGCCACAACTTCCACACATTCTGTTTCAGGTGGAGGAAGGCATTGCAGAGACAGACTGGAGCCTTTCTGTGTCATGTGTTGGTTTTGTTAGTTAGTATTTAGTTGCACTGAAGGCTAAAGAGCAGTGGGACAGTTTATTTTAATCTTTGCATAGTTGTCAAAACAAGTGAACAGTGCTAAATATTTCCTAGGAAAAGAATAGAAGGTCATTGCTATATTGAGCTGGTCTTGCAGATCCCTGATCTTGCTGATCTTGGCTTGCTCTCTAGTTAACATGTGTGAAACTAAGCATAAAATATTTAGGTCATAGCCCCAAATGCAAATTACATTTTTCAGATGTTCAATATTCAGTGCTGTTCACTAAGCTGTAGGATTGAAACAATCACTGGAAAAGGTCATTATTCTCTCACAGTATACGCTGTAACTTGGGCTTTCTCTATTAAAATCGAATGCGTGTGTGTGTGTGTGTGTGTATGACATGTTGAAATGTGTATTGAAATGACATGACTAATCATATGTTTTATTGGGGGGAGGCCATTTCGCAGTATATAGTCACAGTATATATACACTGCTCACAAAAATAAAGGGAACACTGAAACAATACACCCTAGATGTCAATTAATGACATGTTCCAGATGAAATTCTTTATTAATCACATAGTGTAAGGTGTTGAGAAAAGAATAACATAAAAAAATTGTCAATTTAAAATTAATTTATTAACCCCTGGGGGTCTGGATTTGGAATCCTACCCAAAATCAAAGTGGAAACTCAGAATACGGGCTGAGCCAACTTCAGCAGAAATTCCTCAGGACAAGTCAAAATGTGGCTCAGTAGTGTGTGTGGCCTCCTTTTGGGTAGGATTCGAAATTGTTTTAATGTTCCCTTTATTTTTTTGAGCAGTGTATATAGTATATACATATACTGGATATACACGGTAGTAGCCTAAGCATAGGCTCGTCATGCAAAAGGAATAAGTAAAGATATATAATCTATCACACTGATGCAGTCACTAACTGGAAATGTTTTCAGTCCTGCAAATTTAACATGAGCAAACATAAGCATTTTATCAAAGCAAACAACTGCCTACCGTATCTTCCCTACAGTCAACATATGTGAACCTCCTCAATCACTTGCAGGGATTAGGTGATCTTTCAGTTGAGTTAAGTAAATAATTAAAACCAGACAAAGGCCCTGCTAGATATACCAAGATAGCCATGGCTGTCAAAAGGCCATCCTCTAGCTGGAGTGGGAGCCATTGATCAGAGAGATTAAGTGTCCTATTTCCTAACAAATGCATTACAAACCTGGAACTGTGCTTGGACAAAAACAACTCTCACTCTCTCTCTCTCTCTCTCTCTCTCTCTCTCACACACACACACACACACACACATTGAGTTTTTCCTAGTATTGAAGGTGGGCAGTCTTGCTTTTTCCTTCACACTTCCAGTCACTTCTCTCAAAGCTTCTCTCGTTATTAATCTGCGAAGGAAGTGATCTGGACCATCATGTGTAGATCATAGGTGCACCAATATAACAGGATGAGCTTCTACCTTGCATGAAAAATTTAATAGAGAACTTTGGTGTGAATCAATCAATTAGCCCTGCTGTATGAGGTCACCAAGTGCTGTCAGTAGGCTAGAGGGTGACAGTGAAAATCGTGGCAAGTGAAAGTAAAAAAGGAAAAATTCAAGAAGTTTTGATGTGGATGACTTCACTTCAAATAACAGCCCAGTGACGTTGTACTTTTTCATTCTGACACCAATTGACAGATTATTATGGAAATGCAGCCTTATTGGACAAGCAGTTTGACAGAAGCCCTTCACTTGAACTCTTTGGCCCAAGGCTAAACATATCACTAAATCATTCTTTGCATTGCGTGACTTTTTTGCTCTCTCTCTCTCTCTCTCTCTCTCTCTCTCTCTCTCTCTCTCTGTGTGTGGGGGGGGGGGGAGAGAGAGAGAGTGTGTGTCTGAGAGTGTGTGCATTTCTTAATGATGAAGGCAGTTGTAAAGCACTACGCTCTTAGTATAAATGATTCAGCGGTAAAGCAGCAACAGACACCACTGCCAAGTGCCTGATCAGACTCCCTAAGCAAGAATAGTAGCTGCGGTGCTATTTCTCTCTGTCCATATGCCAGCACCACAATCCGCCCTGTTGTGTCTGGTGGCAGAGCCAGCATTAGGACCAATAGGATTTGAAATAGTTCAGGTGAATCTCATTACTTCAGCCAAGCCACTGATGATTTTTTTTCCCTCCAAAGTCAATCAATAAAGGCCCTGGCAATGGCTCAATGACAAAACAACAAACAAAGATTCAAGAATGCAGGAAGAAACTTTTTTTTGTTTTTGCTTGTTTATTTGTTTGTTTGTTTTTGACTGGCATTTCATTTGAAGCTGTGAGCTGTGCTCTGGGAGTGTCCCAGACTACTGTAGGCAGCAGAGTGGCAGTGGCTGCGGCTGAGGACCTTTAGCTGTAGCTGCTTTTATGGGGCTCAGAGGCTGGGCTCAGTGCTGCAGTCCCACAGGGACTCACTCTTCCTGGCTTCAGAGGATCCTGCCAGATGCAATCACATCCAACAGTGCTTTCAGGCTCTGCTCAGCTCACTGAGGAGGATGGCCACAGGGCACAGGCCATACTGTGTAAGGTATAGGAGCCGAGTGAGAAAGCCTCACTGAGTGAGAGTGAGAAACCACCAGAGAAAACAGCCCCCTGTTGGAATCTTTGGCCGTTTATTAAGTCTGCCTGGTGATGGACTAAAAACGTGATACTGTATGCACTCATTTAATGTTATTTTGTGTCATTTCACCAATCCCCTGACAGCAGGATAGAATGACAGATGAGATGACAGTGCAGCTACTCTTTTTTTTTTAATCAAACTACGATTACAAATGGAGTTCCTGAAAATGCAGTCAAGTCATGTTGTTTGTTAGCATTCATGTCAATACCACACTCATTAAAACCCCTTAGATAATCTTAATTAGCTTGTCCACCACCACCACCTGCCCTCAAAGCCCTCAGCCCTCTGATTCCATAGCGTGTCAGCATGCCATCTCCACTCAATAAACAAACTCAAAACACTGGGGCGCCAATGACGACGAACGGGGATGGGTGATATTCCTCCCTATTCACAGGAGTCTCTGAATAATGCATGGTATCGCAGGGAGAGGAATGAGAATTCAAGGTCGGCGTAGGAGGAGGAAGTCACATCCTGCTGGGGGTAATAAGCCATCGCTAAGATACGGAGGTGTCCACTTACACCTCTTCTCACAAAATCATCTGTCCACCTCCTGGTCTTGTTTATGTGTTAATTTAGAGGCAGCAGCAGTAGTAGCAGCCCAGTAAAGGCATTGGAAGGGTTTATTTGCATCCTCCATAAATGAGTGCTGGATCAGAGGTCACTAACGCACTGGAATGCACCTCCATATTCGTGAGAAGTGATATACACCGCCATAGTGAATGTACATCAACATTACAATAAAAAAGAAACTATGAATGTCATCAAGCAATGCCACAGGCTAGGATGGTTACAAAATTGTATTCACTTTTTTCTTAATAGCTAATATGGTTGAGTTGATTTATTGTATAGCCCATAACCTTGTACGCATAGTATACACATCACAGTAAAATATACTGTAGAGTATCAACTTTACTTTGGCTATTTTGTCTTTATTTAGGCCTACTTTATTTTTGAGCTCTAGAATACCATGACATGAACAGCAGCTGTTCACCTGTCAAAGCTGATTTCAAAACTCTTTCAATGCTACAGTAATCTGCTGTATCCTGCTGGTCTACTTCTGCCACTATCATGATCAGCAAAGGCCAATAATTCAGTGTTAATGTCTGTTAACATTATTGGTAGATCTACTTTCCAACTAGTGTACTGTTGGACCATCATTGCCCCGCAGAATGCATGCTTAATTGATAATGTCCCAAAGCAAATACTAATAGTCTTAATGGAATGTAATTCATGTAATGAACTCACAGCATTAGCTTTCTGTGTCTGCACACATATATTAAGTTAGCTTGAATAATGGGTCAGGTTCTGTGAGACACCCCATTAAGATTGTGTTTGCACATAATTACTCATACGCTGTATTTATTAAGCAATGACAATGCACAAATGAACTTAAAGCCACTTTGTCTTTTCTGGCAGCAATGTGTAATAGGGTCTCATTAAAAAAGGTCGAAGTTGCTTCACATTTACCACCATTAGAGAGCGCTAATGGCACATATGGTCATTATTATAGATCCATAATTGCCTGTATATCTTAATTGATTTAACATTCCCCATTCGTTTTCATAGTGTATCTATGAAGAAAAACTGGATCAGTGATTTGATACTTGTGCATAGACAGCATTAAGAGTTCATGCGGCTCGAATTGCATTGATGTCTTTTCTTTTGTTTTTGGTGAGGTTGCAGGGCTCCTGTGAGAGGGGGAGCAGGTTTAATAGGTAGCAAAAGTGCACACCAATGGTCTCCTCCTGTCAGACATCTACTGGAATAGTTGCCTGAGGGCTTAAACAAACTCAGAGCACCTTTCGTCTTTGCTGACTCAGTCAAATGCTGTAGAGTTAAAGGTGAGAGAAGTGTTAGTTACACACTCTCTCTGTGCCTGATATGAGTTGGCTAGCAGATTTAGCGCTGTCTACCTTCTCGCTCTCCCACTTTCTCTCTCTCTCTCTCTCTCTCTCTCGAGCCAAATATGAGTAAACAGCAGATTTAGAGCTCACTCTCTCTCTCTCTCTCTGGTTCATTATGAGCAGGCAGCAGATTTAGTGTTCACCTTGGGCTCTCTACAGATGGCACTGGGCCATGTCCCTCCCCACAGAGATCACCTGGGGGTCCTGAGGGCTGCAAGCCAGCACATTATCCTACAGCAGCTCAGCCAATGACATACAGACCTAAAGAACGCCTTCAATTCTGAGACCACCAGGAGATCTGTCTGGATGACTCCTATGAACCTCTTTTTCTCCTGCCTTCACGTGGCCTTTTATGCCAACGTTGATTACACTGGGTTTTGATGTAGGCCAGTTCTCTTTCTACTATCAAGAAAAATGACAAAAAGACTGAATATCTACTTAATGCTCTTTATTTTATTTGGTTCACAGTAGAGGTGTCGCTTTAACCAAAAAAAGGAGACAGAACAGAGAAAATGTGGCAACAGAAAAAGTCTGTCTGACCTGGAAGGAACCTTATCACAATATCCACAGTAACCAGAGACCCAAACTACACGTAGGCCTACATTCAACATGTCCTTCATGTTGTCACTAAACTCGGAGAACAGAAGATCAAGCTTCTTGTCACTCTTGGGAAAAACTATTGGGCAACTAGGGCAGCTTTCACAAATTCAGCTGTGTATTCCTGGATGACATATTTCGACATTCACATGTTGTTTAGTTCTTTTATAATGACAACTGGCAATTGACAATGGTTGTTTAGTATACCTCAATTAAACTATTTAGAGGATACAGTGAAGTCAATTAGACATCTCTCTCTCACGTGTACAACTGATCTAGCACTCCTTCTTCAGGGGCAGATACTTTAGGAGGAGCGAAGGACAGTTGTGATAACCACACTGATGTTAGGGGACAGGTCTCTGATTACGTTTAGTTGAACACTTTACAACTAAATACGTCTTCCATGTTAGTCACAGAGGAACCAAATTATAAAGCAGTTTAAAGCTTTGAGTTTCGGAGAAAAGACACACAAAAATGAATGGCATCAGAGAAAAGAAAAATACACACATTAAAGCATTGCTTTTCTCATTGGTACAAGCATTCAAGTTCTACTCTTCTACAAGTTTCTCAATCCTTTCTAATCCAGGGGGGACATGTTGGGCAACAAGGTTGGTAAGTATGTGACTGGAGTGTTGTTGAAAGTGGACGTAAATGGCTTCTTCCATTCCACTAGCAGCATGTAAGCAGTCCAAATGATCTGCCTATATCGGAGAGGTGACTGAGGAGTTGGAGTGGGCCCAGCTGCATGGAAATTGGGCTTGCCAGCTTCATAAGGTCTCAGTGTCACACTTATGGCTAAATCCTATATGGCTTCTTAAAATAAGCATGTGTTAAACTACTGGAGAGGGATCTGTGTTAGCGAAGAGCTAATGGAATACGATAAGGAGGCCAGAGAAATAGAAGTGGCAACGCTACTGAAACTTTGTTGCTAATTCCATTGTTACAAAATGAGAGAAGGTTGGTTGTCTACAACTCAGTCAAATTACTTTCACCTTCCTTCATTTTTCAAAATACTGACCACTGACAATGATGTTTTATAAGAAGGCTTACTGTTTCAGATAAAAGTGTCACATATCCTCATTCAGCCTTAGGTTATACTTTACCTTTTGCCATCAACATACTAATTTTTTCGCAAAATTTCTATCCCACATATTTGAATTTACCTCATACAACTACAGAGAAAACAAATGGGGTGGGGTGGGGAGGTAACAGAAAATCAAAAAAGAGAGGGGGAACAGATGACAATAATTATAATATTAATAACAATAACATTTTAAAAATGAACTTATTAATATGACAAATTTGGCAACATTTCCCATACACGACAGAACAAACAATTGGCGTGTGGGAAAATCATATAAGGAAAGCAAAAAGAGTTCTATAAAAAAGAACTGCCAAATATGTTTTCTTTTTTTGTAAGAAAGTATTTTTTTTTCTTTTTGTCACTTTGTTTCCAAATGCAGGTGTATAAATCTGTATGTGTGACTTCTTTTGGCTTAAATATCTATTTTTGTAAAACAAAAAAAAAAGGTTCCCATATTCTAAAACCTGCATTCTAAAAATTTCATAACTGCGCAGCAACCTTGATGACAGGAGGGTGGTGTTGTGCTTGGTGAGGGAGCAGTGAGGTAACAGGCCCTCCCCTCCCACTGCAGAGCTGAAACAGACAATCCGCTTCAAAAGGAGGCAATGAGAGGCCATGACTTATGCCTGCCTGACAGAAACTTGGAAGTGGAATCTGTTTCAGTGAGCTATTCTGCTTGGCCTTAATAAATCTCCTGAAATTGAAAAACTATTTAGCCAGGGGTGGTTGCGTCGCTACATTATGGGGAATATCGGAAAGGACTTAAGTCTCTGCAGAGCGACAGCCGGGCAAACATAGACCAAGCAATGGCAGAAAGACGTATTTCATTCATTTCACAAACCCATGTTCCTCCTGTGATCAAGGTTTGGCAACTGGCAGCAATTCTGGGAGCACACTAAAATACATAGTATGTAGCATACAAGACAGCATACTACAAAGAGTTCAAATACACATAAACATTTCTGTGCTTCTGTGGTAACATGAATAAAATGAACATGAATGTTGGTGTTAAAGTACATAATTATTTGGTCATAGTTTCGCTATTATTTATAAGACAGTTATTTGGCAAATATCAACTCCATCAACATACAGAGAAAAGCAATTTTTTTTTCTTTCTGACGCGACATATGAAAATATATAATTTTCACGTGTTATTCTTCAAAAGTTAGACAATTAATTTTAAAACAAACAATGTCTGTGTCATCCATCAGAGGTCAACCATAAAAGAGACAAACGCAAAGACTTGGAAAAGCTTCTGTTACACTAATCCATGTTTCAATGCTATTAGTATCTATAAGGTATGCGCTTTTGGCTTTGGTTAATGGTGGTATGCTATCCTTTAGCCTCCCGGTCTAGACATTTACAAGCGATGGCTATACCTGAAAACACTAGAACGACACCTCATTAAAAACAGTAGGAAAAGGAAAAAAGGGAGAAAACCATAACAATTTAACTTCTTTGGATATCACACAATATGGTTTTCACTGAGCATTTGGAATGGTTGGCGAGAAAGGGGTGTGAAAATAGACGTAGCATCAGAATTATGCCCGGTGTTTTTCAAAAGAAATAATACTGACAAATAGCACAAAGTAAAGAAATAATGTTCCCATGGAAACCTTCAAAACAACATCAGGCTTCCATGAGCGCAAAAGAGAAGTTGATCACAATCAATTTCTCCAGTTTTAAAAAAAAAATCTCATGGGCAAACCAGTATTGTTCATCTTCTGTGAGGAAGCAGGAAAGGGCTAGAATGTATTTCAGTGCATCAGTGCTTGAGAAATACTATTCTTTCATGTCCATACTTTCCTGCCTCTATCTGAGTGTGTATCTTCAATAGCTTCTTCTGGCTGGCAGACTGTCTCCAAGAGTGCCATTTCCATCACAACACGGCAGCAGCAGCAGGTTTGTTCTGTGTGTGTGTGTGTGTGTGTGTGTGTTTGAGTGTGTGTGTGTATGAAACAGGTATCCTTAAAGAGCAGACATGTTGTGCAGATCTGCCAATCACATCTCCCTGCTCCTGCCTCTGCCCCTATGCTGGGAGGCACAGGAAGTCGTCCCAGTCGAGGCGTTGAACCAACAGCATGCCGCTTCCCAACTGACAAGATGGAAGAATTCAGAGTTTCTACTCTGAGCATGAGGTCAGCGCTGATGCCAAAGAGCACATCGCGCCTTCTGACAGTGAAGCCCGGAGACAGCAGTTGCATCATCAACGCGGGACGCAGGGGGGGAGAAAAACATGGCAGCACGCATCACGTGACCTTCCTTGGTTTGTCACCGGATCCATGTTGTTGTGACAGCTGGCAGTGGCCTAGTGAAGACTTCCCAGAGAAGTACAGTACACTGGGGCTCTGTAATGGCTGGTAAGGGGAAACTGGCAGAGAGAGACTCTACCCAATCTGGCAGCTGGCACAGAAAACTGGCACTGGCACTGGCATTGGCATTGGCAGACAAACAAACAAAAAAAAAAGGAAAAAAAAGGGGGGTGGTGGAAAGGGGCAAAAAGACACCCAGGGCTTTTGGTTGAGGTAGGTGTGCTTGACCAGCAGCATCTCAGGCAAATGGTTTACCTTGGTAGCTCCGACATACTCGTCAGGCTGAGGTAGCTCTCTTTGGAGGTAAAGAGTTTTGGTGGGCAGGCAGCGAAGGGGGGGATAGAAGGAAAGAGAGGGAGGTAGAGAAGAGGAAGAGAGGGGAGTGGAAGGGAGGGGAGGGGGTGGTGGCTGCATTGGGAGCTTCTCCAGACCAGGCTGCCTCGAGGCTACCATGGTGAAACAATCATGCAAGTCAGGGCCCATATAAGGCTTCAGTGGACCCGTCAGCATTTTACAACGAAACCACTTCGCTTAACGACTACGATCAGCTAATTGAAAAGTAATAAATCCACCACTAAAACGACTGAACTGAAAGAGGAAAAACTGAAGACTCATCATCAACCACCTCATATATCTTAAATCCACTCATTCACATCATTTGTAGAATCTGTTTTAGTATTATTATTATTATTACTATTTTATAAACTCTTAGAAGGCCTCAGTATGTCTGTATTTTTGGTACGACCTGAATGTTGAAGTGTATGGCACCAGCGGCTAGAACATTCCCCAATCGAGCAGGTTTTCGTGGACTATTTTGGTTTTCGACAGACACATCCTTGGTCACGCAGTATAGTAGTGAAAGAAGCCCAACAACACGTCTGTCGTTTCTAAATGCACCTCAGTGCTCAGCACCTCCAACATCAAGATGTCACCCATAGTTTAAAGTTCTTATTCAGTATATTGAGGTAATGTAGCTACTGCGTATTGAACTACAGAGCATTTCGAAAAAGCTACAAACAAATCAGACTTTGGCTTCGGACCAGAAGATCAGAGGGCAATGAGGTATTTCAGAAAGGATGGAAAAGTGCTTGACATCTCCTCAGGTGCATTATTATATCATGACGGTCACAGCAGAATGGCTTGAAGAACAAAGCACTCTCCTCAACCCATTAGGAGGCTGCATTGCGCTTCTCTAGCGTGCCCCAGGATGGTCCAGAATAAGATCCTGCTTTCTATTATATAAAAGCAGCTACAAGAGACTGCTCTCTCTCTCTCTCTCTTTCTCTTTTTACTCCCACCCCACTCTATCTCTCACTCTCTCTCTCTCTCACTCCATGTGGTCAGACTACTGCAAGGCTAAGGCTTTGGTGGGCAGTGGATGTGGAGAAGCTCTGTCTCTCTCTCTTTCTGTGTGCAGCCACCGTGGGGTTAGGCTAAAGATGGTGTGTGTTGGGGGTGGAGGGTAGGGTAGGGGAGGGTAGGGTAGGGTAGGGTGAGGTAGGGTGAGGTAGGGTTTAGGTGAAAGGGGTGAGGGGTGAGGGGTGAGGTGTTGTCGTTGCCGCCCCCTAACCAGTGCCTGTGCCAGGCTGGCCGCCTGGCTGCTGCTCAATCAAGACCTGGCACTGCGCCAGACCCGACTGGGTCTCCTCAGTCCTCCCCTGGCTGGGGTTCTGCCTCTGTAAGAGAGAGAGAGAGAGAGAGAGGGGGGGAGAGAGGGAGAGAGGTGAGGGGCAGTGGTCAAAGGCTGCTGCTCAAGCATTATGGAAACAGGTGAAGGACATGCACTTATCTTTAGTTCTGTAGTGTGGTGGAGAGGAGAAAACCAGGCAGCTGTACCACTGGGTACATGATATGCCTCCATTACACGAGTGGCCATGTCAGTATGTATGTATGTGTGTGTGAGAGAGAGAGAGAGAATAGACTAGGGGGGAGAAAGATAAAGGGATGCCCTGAGGTGTATTTGTGTGTGTGTGTGAGTGTGTGTGGTTGTTCCTTACCTGAGGCACTAACTCGATGGCCTCTGTGGGACGGATGACGATTCCCTGTTTGGGAACCACCTCCCTGAGGCCCGCCTGCCCTCCTCCAGCCTGGGGCAGAGCCCAGCTGTCCTGAGTCCCCTTCCTGCAGAAGAAACTGGGAGGAACACAGCACCACATTATAGGCGTGCGAGGGAAAACACAGCACACTGCATTAGACTCATGCAATAAAAAAGGGGAAATATAGTGCAAACAACAAGCAATCAAAAGAAAAAAACAAACACAACAATATTATTGTTGTACAATAAAAAGGGAAAAGGGACTGTCAGCAATATCATTTTAACTTGGAATTGCATTCTTGTATTTCAACTGGGGATTTATTTTTTTGTTTGTTTGTTTGTTTTTGTTTATTACCTGCGGCGGTATCCAAACATGAGGAAGAGCACACAGAAGATGATGCAGGCCATGCCGATGTGAATGCCAACCACGATGCCAGTCATGGAGGCCTCTCCGTCCGTCTGGCAGTTGCACACACTCTGCCCCCCTGCATGGGCACAACACGCAACACACACAGCAAAACATGTTAGCACTGCCTCTGTGTTTGTTGCATGCAGCAGCATCAGCCATATCTCCATGCGCTCTCTAAGAACAATTTGCATCCAACCGAGACAAACAGCTTCCCTAGATATTTGTTGTTTGTTTTCGTTTTTTTTTTTTTTTTTTTTTCCCCAGACAGAGTATCATGATCAGGGCCCATTTAGCTGTGTCAAACATATCCATAACTGCAATCTGTGTTGCGTAAAAACAAGCCCCTCTAGGGAACACTCAGAATGCTTGGGTGTTGTTTTGCAGAGTGATTCACTCGCAACATTCACCATGCGCAATTTGGACGAGACTCAAAGCACATTCAGCTGAAATGAGAATGCACTTAAAATCCCCCGCTGTGGTTCCCCATTAAAGAGCCTGGGCTACAGTAACATCACTGCGTGGTCAGAATGAACGCAAGGGGAAGGGGGGTTAGTGGCGGTAATTGCTATTTTACTGCCCCCTGGTGTAGTGTTAGGTACATTACACTAGATGTTGTTTCCCCTATAACATGACGGTAGACTGGTACCCACCGTTGGCACTCTTTGCGTTGGTGCCGCTCTCGGCCAGAGACACCAGGCGCTTATTGGCAATGCTTTCTCCATTACCGTTGTAGGCCACCAGCTGGATTTCATACACGGCTGCCGGTTCTGGAAGACGTTTGAAAACCAAGGTAAAATCTACTGAACTAGTCAAGGACTCAAAATGTAATAAACTCTGATAGAAGGCATAGAATATGCATACTAGAAAATACATCAGTGTGTTTTTAGGTCTGTAGACATTGTGAGTTACAGTCAAAAGTGCTGGTATCAACAAGGCCATAATGCTAGTCCAGTTTCCAGCATATATGACTACAATGACCTGCATAAATGAGAACCAACGTACAGAGACAAAATAAAATCTTTTTAAATAAGACAGCACAGTGTTTTGGTCGACTGAACTGACCGAGGTGTGAGATGGTGTGTGTGTTGATGTGGCTGGGGAAGAGCTCCTGGGCCTTGAACTCCTCCTCGGGGACCATGCGGTGGGAGAGCTTGAAGCCCTGCACCTTCCCCGGCTTGCTGGGCAGCTCCCAGAACACCTGCATGGCCGTCTTGTTCAGCACCTTGGTGAAGAAACTCGGCATCGTAGGAACTGTAGGGATGCCAGGGAAGACAGAGAGATTACAAAAGAGTTGAACAAAGCAAAATGTAAAGAAACACGCAAAAGCTGAACAATATCTGGCACGCAGAAATAGTTATTCACACAGAGTACAGTGTCTGTAAACAAATAAACAAATGCAATCAATATGAGTATAAGTAATAATCAGAAATAAACCCTAACCCTAATTTTTTATATTTCCTGCAGACGATGCAGTGACACTAGCAAACGAGTAAACAAATCACTGTTACATACCGCCCCCTAGTGTTGTGGTGACGATGGTGCTGGACTGCTGGCTGGCCCCGAGAGGAGAGTAGGCCTTGAGGTAGATGGAGTAGGTGGTGGCCGGCTCCAGGTTCTCAAACTCGTGCTTAAAGGTGGTCTTGCTCACGGCCTCCTGCAGCTCTTTGCTGTCGGGCTCTGGAAGAGACAAGGACAGAGAGGACACACAATAGCATCAGGGACAAACAGGACGGGACAATTTAAAGAGGGGGAGGAAGCTGGGAGGCTAAAAAATGACTTGCTGCAGGACACAATATGGTGTCATGATTTGAAGACATTTTTATTCCTCTCAATCTCATCCTCTCTCTCTCTTTGTACCTTTGTATTATACACCCTTAGGGTTCTGTCCTCTCTGCTGCTCTTCCTTGTTCCTTTTCACAGTCACACACACACACACACACACACACACACACACGCACACACACACGCACACACACACACACACACACACACACGCAC
>JASCQY010000010.1:15192195-15204009 GCA_030264315.1 Sardinella tawilis
TGGATGATCGTGACGTTGGGGCGTGGATGGGGCACAGGTCTGATGATGAAATGACGGCTGATGATGCTACTGATGAAGAGTGGCGCCCCGCGAGGCGATGATGCCATGGCAGTGCGATGATGAAGAGGAGGATGAGTAAAGTGATGATGTCAGCCTCTGTGGCGGCATGTTGCTGCTGGTGATGATGGTGATGATGATGATGATGATGATGATGGTGATGATGAAGAGAAGACTTTGAGCAAAGATGGATGAGAAGGTGGATGACCTGATGTGTCAAACAGCGCAAAAGATGTTACCATCACTATGGAAACGGCACTGTTCTTTCTTTGAGAGAGCAGGAAAGATAAAGGGATGTCTGAGATGCTGCTGACCTCCACTGTGTCACTAACCTGCAGCAAGGCTAGAAAGAGTGACACTTCATCTACAGTAATACTGTTCTCTGACACGGCGAGAGATCTTACTATGGCAACCTTTCTCATGTTCCAGAGGGACTCTGAGAGTTTTATGGCCCCCAGACACAGTGATGCTGAGGGTCCGGGTGGCCATGTATCTTCGCTTTATGGAGCAATAAAGACTTTAAGGACGTAGTTTTACGACTTCCACTGATAATTAGAATGGGAGGAAGGAATGCCGAGGTCAGATTAAGAGAATTGATTACAGCCATGCCAGGCCACTGACATCATTGATTGGGATTTTTTTTTTCTCCCCCCCATTCATATATTATTCTGAAAATAATGACTTAAGGCCAGAGACACAAAGGAGCGTGTAATCAGGCCAACACCAATTTGGGGGTTAACAAGCACTATTAATTACACACACAAGGTCATAAAGGGAAAGGGTGCAGCGTTCTATCATCCGCCTGGCCACTTCACCGGGAAGGACAGGACATGCTTCTGAATAAAAAATGCATTTGCCTTTGGGGATGTTCCTGTCATTTCAGAAGGACACTGTATTCCTCTGTCCTGTATTTCTATGTTTTTTTGTGTGACTAAGATGAAATTACTAATATCCTGGTAATGATATATTAGTGTCTGGATTTATGTATTCAAGTCATACAGATGACAAATCCACAGGGCGCAGCCTCACAGGAGGGAGGAAGTTCCAGTCCGGCATACGTAATGTGCATTAGACACTGCCCCATGGCACGCAAGGCTTCTGGGCCATTTGCTTAATAGCGTCTTAATTGCAGATAGGCAATCACTATTATTAATTGGCGATTGGTGAGAGAGGCCGACTACATCGGAATCGCATGAGGCTGCGGGATCTCGCAGCGCAGACCTGCAGCTTAAAAAGCCTGTGAAAGAGCCGCTGAATGCAGGTTAAAGGCATGAAGCACTAACTCACTTCCCACAAGGGCACAGGGGGAAAGAGGGGATGTGAGAGCAGAGGAACGAGAGAGAGAGAGAGAGAAGGAGAGAGAGAGAGAGAGAGAGAGAGAAACCGACCGCTGAGTGCACTGGTGACAGCTTCATTCTAAGGGGGGGCCCGGAGTGTTTGCATCAAAAAGTGGGAGACAAGAGCGCAGAAGGGGGGCCCACAAAATGGATGAAGAGGGGACTGTTTGGGGTCCGCTTTTTTTTTCCCCCTTCCGAGGCGAACTTGCACTTGACTTTGCCTCAGCCTGATTGATGGCTATGTTAGGGACCCCTCCACAGATACCCTCACCCCTCTCATTCTCCCCAAGGCAGGCAGGCAACACCCACCCCTCAGCCCCCACCCACACCAGCACCAAAAACAGTCTCACAATGGAGCCCAAATGCCATAGAGCCACTGAAGCAGAGAAGGCCACAACAATGTAAGCGGTTGGGAGGAGAGGGTGGGGGGAGATGTTGGGGTGACAGGGAATGGTCGTGGTGGTGGTAGTGACGGGTGGAGGCGGGGAGTGGGTGGCTCAATTGCATCAAGATGGGGGTAGTCCAGTGATAGCACCCCTATTCTAGCTCCACCTCCCCCCTGCATCACCCAGTCCCATCAGGCTATAAGGCAAACCCCTCTCCCTCTCTCTCTCTCCTCCCCAAAACACCATCAACTACCCCACCCCACTTTGAGGAGACCATCTGCCCCCTTTCTGCGACCCCTTTCTGCCCCGCCTCCGAGGAGCACACCCCCCTTTTCACTTGAACTTGGAGGTGACTTTCCCATGCCACCCGATCACTCAGACTTCGCCCCCCGGTCCCATCACCGCCAACGTGTACGTCCCCCCATTCTCTCCACCATTTTGGGGGAGCCCTCGCTTCCATGAATCACCCCACTCTGTTCCTTGACCTTTTTTCTAGCATCCAGCACCCCGGTTCCCCCCTTTCCCAGCTGTTACAAAAAAGGACACATTGCACAAAAAAAGGGGGCCAATGCACTTGGACTTGAGCTTGAACTTGAGCACTGAGATGTGAAATTGGGACTTTTTCACCTTTTTTTTCCACCATGCTGTCTGATGTCTGGACCCTGTGACCCGTCTGCTCTCGTTGACCTCATTGGCTGACATGGAGCACCATGGATGTGACACCGTCACACAGCTACAACCAAAACCATCTCCACAGGCTCTGCTCAAAACAACCACATCAGACAACACCTAACAACTGTGTCACCTCCAACTTGTTTTGAGAAACAAATCACCCATCTACAAGCTGGCCTAGAGCTTAGTGCTTTTCCAAGGTGAATTCTGGAAGGCCAGAGGGCAGTTCATTGCTTTGAATCTCTTCCTACTCTTCCAAAGCTAAATTCAGCTCGATTCTAGATATGGAAGCTAGATCCAGAAGGCCATTACCTTCCCAAGCTGTCTCTTGTCTCTTGGCCCTGAGACCATTGACTTGTTTTGCTCCTACCTCTCTCTCTCTCTCTCTCTCTCTTCCACTCTTATCAAGCATCATTCAAGGTCTCGATCACACAATGCTGCCTGTCCCAACAAATGATTGGGGAGATGGGGCCTATCATCTGAGACACAAGCAAGCATGAACCACAAAGCCAGAGCGCCAACATTTGGCCCACGTCCAAACCATGCTGTGTGTGAGACTCGCTGCAGAAGTTTTTTAAGGAGCTGTGTGTGTGCCAAATTAACTCTCTCCTTCCTTCCCTCTCCACTTCCCCCTTTGATCCTCAGCTCCTGTCTGCCAAAACCAACAAACCACACAACACTACCGCACTGCTCTCGCTTTTCAAACCAATACAGCGCCTAGCGTATTCCCAGTTCAACCTCAAGCCTCCGTTTTTCTTCAGTTTCGCTCTAAATCTGATCTGATTTGATAGATCCCAAGTCCCCAAAAGCTTCTAAACATAATGCAATGCAACAAATGATGCAATGAAATAGAATATTCCCTATAGCTGGGAATGGGATGTCTCAATCCACGCGTGTTTGTGAAATCCCAGTGACAAAAATGAGGGACATGGTTCCAACAGGATTAAGGGCTGTGTTAAACCTCTGTTCAGTGCCAAAGCCACCCTGCTTAGCACCGACTTTCAACACGCTGTCAGTGTCCATGAGAGACATATTCATCGACTTCTGCAAAAAAAGTCCCAAGTGAGATCGGAGGGGACATGGTTCCAACAGGATTAGCAGATGCCTTAAAGCGCCAGCCTGAGCCAAATCACTCAGCACAACTCCACACGTTTGATCATTGCATGCATATGTGCGCGTGTGCCTACGTGTGCTGTGCATATGTGCCTGTGTATGTGCGTTTGTACTGTATATATGTTTATCACTGTGTATGTGTGTGTATGTGTGTGTGTGTGTGTGTGTGTGTGTGTGTGTGTGTGTGTGTGTGCATATAACACCATGGCTCTCATAGAGCAGGTCTAGCCTGTGGTGTGGCCCTCAGTCCCCTGAGGTGCTGGCTGACAGCTCGTGTGATTCAGCCGTCCTGGAGGAGGCCTGTGTCACACAGCGAGCTCTGAAGGCAGCGGCTCTTTGTGTCTCAGTGGTTTAGTAAAGATTCAGGGGCTAAGCAGCACACTGCCCTGGGATCTCACAGAGGGGAAAGCTCTCCTTGCCAAAGCAAGGGCCACCACTGCTGCTTGCTCTATATGTGACGAGAGGGCTCTAAAGAGTGTGTGACACAGCAGTGTGGGCTAAGAGGATAAGCTAGCATGCTCTCCTCATCCAGTTAATATTGCTCAAAGCCTCCTTATATCAAATGGCTTAAACAGGGAAAAAGGAAATGTCAAAAGAATGAACAAAAAAAAAAAATCTGATTTCAGTCTGCCTATCCAGTCAGACCTGAATATGTACCTAGGTTGTCCCATGCATTTTTTTATGCAAAACTATATGCATCTATTAACTCATTAACGTTACTGAATTTTAGTCATTTAGGCCAATTGTTGGTTGTATAAAATGCTGCGTTTTAATAAAACACACACATATTCAGACTGAGCTGCCCTCACGACGAGCGCTGAATAAAACGCAGCCTTTGTTCAATTAGACTTGCTCTTGTCTGTCTGCAGTCGCAGCTGTATTCCATGCATTGGGAATGCAAACACCCCCATCCAACACTAAAGCCTGATAGGACCTTCATGACCCTGAGTGTGACTGAGTGTTCAAGTTTAGGGATGAATTCGCTCCCCATCTGGGGGTCCATAATGAGCCGAGGGGGTTCTGGGGGACCCCAAAGTCTGTCCTCCAACACCCAACCCCCAACACATCCACGCTCCGCCCCCCTCTTCCATCCTCCGACTGTGACCCCCGGCTCCTAAAGGTCATGAGAGAGTTGGTGGAGGGGCTGGGGCTGCGGACAGCTTGCGCATGGCCACCAATGCAGCCTCCTCCCGCTCCGCCCCACCCTCTTTGTTTACGGCTCCCCAGACTGGCCGTGAACTTCACGGTCTATTGTGGCCACTAGTATGCTAACCCCCCCCCCCCCAAAAAAAAAAAAGTAAAATAGGCTTATGGGGTGACACAGATAAGGTAAACAGCCCAGTAAATCCTCCCTTTGAGTAGACGGCCCCCGCTGTCTGGGTCGGCTATGGCTGGACCGAGATGGAGTGACATCAACTTTCACAAGCATTTGAAAATGACATGTCTGATACCCTCGTCAATGTCATTCACCATGACAGGCCAGGGAAGGTTTCAGAGAAATCCTATCCTAGCTATCCCACAAGGATCTAAGGGTGCTCTTTTTTTTTACACAAGCTTTTTTACAGTGCCATAAAACACAAGTGGGTCAAATGCATTAGAGAAATGGGCTAACCCAGGTGGTCTTTATGGAACTATAAAGACTTTAAGGGGAGTAAGCTGAATGCCACCTCTAAGGAAAGGGCAGAGACACAAAATCAAATATTAGGAATGAACTCGTGGTTGTTTAGTGGAGAGCTCTGAGCTGCTGAGTGGCTAGAAGCACTACATGGCCCTATGCAGAATAAAGTAAAACTGAGCCGCGTGCTCTGTTATCCATATGATGGCAGGCTCTCCAGCCAGACTATGATCATCATTTCAATCAGTTTCATCTACACCGGCAAATATCTAATATCTTAAGAACAATTGCATCCATAGGCTTAGCACTTTCCAAGCAGTGCTACACATCACAACAAAAATTGAAACTAAGAATGAATAAATAAATATTCAGTCACTACTCCCTCACATTATTCTTTGTCCATGAACCTCCCATCCACACACTTTCTCACACTCACACACACTCCCCTAATCTCCATAGCAGTCAGCTGTGAGGTGGACTGAGACATCATCTGACTGCGGCCTATGTAAATGAATCAGAAAGTGTGTGTGTGTGTGTGTGTGTGCGTGTGCGTAGGCCTGTATCGGAGGCTCAAAGCCTTCCCACAGTGGGGGACGGCCAGCCCAGGGTGGGGCCATTGTGTGCCTAATGGGAGTTAAACTCCTCGCTACTCCTTGGCTGGCTCTGCGGCGCGCTCCCTCCCTCCATCCCTCCCTCCCTCCCTCTCTCTCTCCCTCTCCCGCACGGGCCCACGCGCTCCCAGAACCTTCTTCAGAGACACTGCCTATTGTTTAAGCGTGCGTCCTCATTAAGGCCATGTGCTGCCAAATTAGAAGTTTGTGTAAACACACATCCATTTCTGATTAGGGCCTGGCCCTTGATTGTTTCTGACGCCCACTTCTCATATCCTGCCAGCCCCCCTCTTCTCTACCCCTACCCCTACCCCACCCCAGCACCATTCTTTAAATGGCTGTTACAATTAAGAATAACAAGCAATTAAGATTGTCATCATTTGTGAGAGTGGGGGGAAGTGTGTACTGCTACTACTAACTCTACACAGTGATTGTTTAATTGATCACTTCTCTGGCCTTTTCATCTCTGAAGCTACAGAGGAGCTTCACTTTCCATAGGACATAAGCTGAGCCACAATCTAAATGTCAACTATGAACTTGGACTTGACAAAGGCCTCTGCCAACAGTCCTTATAGTCCATTTCTAGGCCCTTTTTTTTTCGCCTCACATTTGGAAGTTCTACAAGACTTCTAATGCTACTTCCAAGCATGGGCCAACCTCAGCCATACACTTCACAGTGGAATTAACACAACTTTAGACACATTTGTGGAAAATACAGTATAAGAATCTCAAAAGTTTTTTTCCCGAATTCAAAAACAACCAGTACTTTGGGTGTGATGTATATAAACGCTGTCTTTAAGAAGCCAAGATCAATCCTCTAACCAGTCTCATTCATTTCACTATATGAATAGCCTATCCATTAACCCATGGGCTGGTGTGCATCCATGCAGTGTTTCTTCAGCCAGTTGGGTTTTTTTGTCAACTAAGAAAGTTTAGAACAAGTCAAGTTGAGACTGAGAGTCTATTGTGTACTCAGTGAGATGCCACAGTGGGAAATGGCAGACTGTGCAGTACATCAGTTCTTTCATATACTGTAGACCTGACAATATAAAGCTAAATAACAAGCACAAGAGTGAGGCTACTTGAAGTTTATGGGGCAGGAACAATTCTCAAAGGTACTAAGTCTAGGTTTCATCTCAGTGTGCTGGATTTAAGGATTTCAAAGTATTTCTGATCAAATAATAAAAACTGAGAACTTGCTGTTTGTCTGAAAGTTTTCATTTTTTTTCCACACAAAGTGTCACTGTCCACAGATGCAATACCATTTTTTCCATCATCTCAAACACATTGGGAGGAAATAAGGTTAGAAAGAACACCGCAAACACACACACACACATACCATCTCTCTTTTGGCACACACACACACACACACACACAAACTTTTCCTTTCTGTCTCCCACAGAGTGCATATTCTCTCCCCTACTTGGAATACATCATATACAACCTATCCTTCAATAGCCACTAAATGTATTCCTTCAGAGGAGCCAACCATGGTTCATCCACAATAGCCACTAAATGTATTCCTTCAGAGGAGCCAACTAGGGCTCATCCACAATGGCCCACTACAAACAGAGAAGCTGCTGGCCTTCATAGCAGGCCCCAGTCGGAGTCTCTAATTCTATCTCAGTGTAGATCTTTCAGATTAGGGCCACACAGTCAGAGGGGTGTCTTGTTGGTTTTTAAAGTTTGCTGCTGCTACGTCTGTGGTGTGTGTGTTGTTTGTGTATTTGAGTTGATAGTGCAAGGCAGCTGGCCTGGGATTACTGACTGCCATCCCCACACAGCACCCCCCCCCCCCCCCTTTGAGGTCTCAATCAGGGGAAAGAGCCACAGCACTGTCATGGAAATGAGGGCATAAAAGTATGGTAGTCCTGATGGTGTGTGCCTGTGAGAGAGTGTGTGCGTGCGCGCAGGAGGGGTTGTGAGGGTGAGGGGGGACTGTCTGGGTCAAAGTCTGCTCAGTCGACCTTTAGGGTTGACCTTTGCAGATGGAGTCCTCCAAAAAACTTGAACTTGGAAATCAACTTCAGCTATTGTCAATCAAACCAAACCAACCCTTTCTTTAGACTGCCTGCGCCATTTCCATTGCACAAGCTTTCCAGAGACAAATTTATCATGGGTGCATTTAAAGTTCAAATGTAACACTGTTGTATGACTAACAGCATATTTGCATTACTGAAGTTATCCTCTAATATGTCAACATTTTATACAAACTTTAGTATATTTAAACAGTAGTATATCTCTTAGTCCATTAGCATATTTTCACAGCTCTGTGAATATGCCTTGAAATATATTGAGTCATGAACATGTGCAGATGAACATGGTCCTAACTTAGCATTGCAACTACTGATAATACTGTCCCCAAAAATCATACATACATATAGGTACATACAGAAAAGAGGTGAGAGAACGCTAACATACAGGCATGTTCTTTTATATAGGATCAGAGTGGTAGGTTAGCACAAGACCTTTTACAGTCTTGTGCTAACCTACCACTTTTACAGAGGTGAGAGAACGCCAACATACAGGCATGTTCTTTTATATAGGATCAGAGTGGTAGCTTAGCACAAGACCTTTTACAGTCAATTTGAGTTTACAGGCCTAAAATGACCAGACACAGAATTATTAATGTACAAAAATAAATCTTCTTTTAAATTCTGGAGGACCTGGATAAAATATAAAAAATACCAGTTACGCAGCTGAGAAATCCTTGTCTCCTTGCCAACATTTTGGCAATGGCAAGTATCCAAACTGTTGTCAAAACAAAGCTGTAAATAAGAGCTCCACTCGGTAGCTGACCATTGTTAAACGGGGCATTAATTAACCTTAATTACCCAAGCTTGTTCGTAAGAGCGAAAGAAGACTGTCCAAACGAACTCCAACTCCAGACTTTACTTGATCTGGGATATTTAGCAAATTTCTTGTCGTGGAGTTCACATCATGTGAGCTTCATAAAAAATCAAAGTAGCTTAATCCTTACAAGTCAGTGTAAAGGTATTGTAATGTAATCATTGTTTTGGTCACTACTAGGTGTTATCACAATAAAGAACAAAGATGCGTAAAGGCCATTGGAGTGAACCATGTTATCCAAGTCATCAAAGGGCACCTTCCACAACATCAAGCGAGGAGCGTTACACTTGCTCTCTGCGCCCAGTTTCCAAACAAAAAGAACACTAGAGGCTTACTTATAGAAGGGAATCAAACACTGCAGTCTCAAATAGCCTTGGATTGAAACAGGCTAAGCAGACAATATAAACATTAGGCAACTCATAACTCCTATTGGAGTCAGACCGTCTTTCAGTTCGATTATTGGCTGCAATTCATCTACAAAGCACGCGGAATATAACGCATTAAATGATCAAAAATGTTAAAAATGTAAATATACAACTGAACTATCCTACATCACCATAGCAGGCCAAATAGTCTAATGAGTATTACTGGGCATAGCCCACTGCTTTCGCGCACGTTGCATCTGACACCGCGCTACAATAAGCACATTTATCGTAAGCAGGGATGGGTCTATTTCCAACTCAAGCTTGTACCATTATCTTAATGCCATAAGGACAGTCATTGAGTAACAAATTAAACCATAGAGTAGGAATATATAAGGTGATAAGATAGCTTTCCAATTCGCGCAATTCCAAGCTTACGCGAGTTGTCTTTTGCGTCGCTTTAGGCTACATAACAAGTACACCAAGTTCCATTTACCTGAACAAATGACCAACAGGACAACCAGCAAAGTCGTTGATCCTTTCATGTTTCGGTATCCTTTTTGCATGCGTGGTTTAAAGGTAATTTGCGAAGATCTTTGAAATAATTTTCATTTGCCCTTGAAAACAGTTTCTTCTTTCAATAAAAAATAACAACAAAAATATTTGATAAAAAAAATAATCCTCAGAAACGGTGGTCGTATTTTTTCTAGAACTGGGAAGGATAAATTAACGACATTAACTTAATAACGCATTTCCAAAGTTCCTTGTCGCTTGCCCAGCGTGAGCTAGCAACCGGACTCGTTCAAGGCTTCTTTCAGAATAGCCAGGGTCTTTTGGTGAACGACCCAAGCGCACAACGCCAGAGATAATTAATGCGGCGTTGTTGTTGTCTCCTTTGACACCCGCCGCTGTGAATGGACATTGATACCACAGCCCTGGCGAAAGCAGGCAGGTTTGAGTAAACGAACCAATGACAGGACGGAGTCCAGTCAAGAGGGCGGTGCCCTGAGCTGTCCCCATCCTCCGCGAAGCTTCAAATAGGGCTGCACCCCATCCCAGCTGAACCTCGAAATTGATCCGTTTGGATCTCCATGAGGAGATTAAATGAATTTGGAACAGCAGCACTCACAAACACACTTATTGTGTAAACCACTGTCAGGCGCAGCTGTAATGATAGATATTTGTATCCATCTTAAAAGTTTGAGAGCTTGGAATGTGTAGAATTACTGATGTGACTTAAAGCAAAACTATGTATCATAGTTTTTGGTGTAACATCTGTGGACTAGCTACATAAAAGATGGTGACGCACAGACCTTTCCAAACAAAGCCTTTTTGGCACTGCTAGAAGATGCTAAATAATTTGATGACAACATAATCAGCAATATCATGCTGTAAATAGTGGGGAGAAAGTTGCATAGTGCTTCAATGCAATGTTTTCCACAGCTTCTTCTGCATGTCAAGGAGATAAACAGCTTGGGTAAAGGTGAGGTCAAGGTCGGGAACTGGACACTCTGACCAACAGATCAATAGAGGTAGACCATGCTTGATGGCCTGTCAATAACAGGACCAGTACATTGACACTGACCTAATTAGAAATCTCATGTGTGAAAACAAACTAACCACACCAGTGGCAAAGACCCATTCAATCACTACAGCCAATACATCATTTATAATCAACACCTCTGACAGATCCTCAATCGGGTAAAAGTGTAACCTGTCATTCCATTATTGTAAAAGGATGCCAATCTTAAATGGAAAACCATACAAATAGCATACGCCAAAAAAAAAAAAAATAAATAAATAACAATGAAAACAGAAATCAACATGAGTTTAAGAAAGGCAGCTACTTGGGCTCACCACTATTAAGCACAGAGAGAGAGAGAGAGAGAGAGAGCAGCACGCCTGCAAGCTTTGATATTTTTCATCTCCCCCCAACTGGCTGTCATGTCGCTCTCCTGAGCGCTCCTCATTTAGGCCGGGAGGAGCTGAAAGGGGAGCGCTTAGGTCGGCGAGTTGTTGGAATGCTGTGTGCCGCGCAGCATGACAGGACAGCCAATTAACAAGCATTAACATACGCAGTGGGGCACCGCAGCCATGCACAATGCACGCTCCTTTACAAGAGAACAACGGGCCAGCAGTGTGTTTTTCATTAGGTGGTCCTCCGGCCCCTCCGAAAAGACACGCAAGAAGAGATCTAATTAGGCTGGGGTCCAAGCCACAGTGGCCTACCTATTATACACCAAACATATCCCAAACAAACCACAGGCTGGTGGAGATGGAGGTAAGGGGGACCATGTTTTCCCACTCACTGCAGGAGAAGGGCATAGATCCCCCCCTCTTCTCTCTGCCCTCCATCTCTCTCTCCATCCATCCATCTACCCCCCACACCACCCCCACCCCCTCTGCAAACTTATTAACAGCTACTTCAGAGCCCCTCTCCACACATTCCACATTAGCTGTAGAGTAACTCGTCTCCCCCGCAAGGGCTTTTCTTAAGAAAAGTAAATAAGGAAAGAACAATAGCTCTTGAAAACAGTTCATATTCACAGCCACGAAAAAGGATACTGGGCGCAAAATCATCAGATGTCTCTCAAAAGCATGCGGAAACTGAAAAAGTGAAGTGATAAAAATGATTTTAGAGGAATATTACATATTAGATTAGAGAAAACATTGCATATTAGATTAGATTAGATTAGATTTTCATATCGATGACCAACACGCACAGTGAATAAATGACGGTTAAATTAGATGAGGCAACATAAAACCTTGAAGGACCAGAATTGTTCAAGTTTCATATCTGGATGTCTGTGA
>JASCQY010000010.1:15212478-15225130 GCA_030264315.1 Sardinella tawilis
TGAGCATTTGAATAATCAGATAACTTTAAAAACCCGATCATAAACCGTTTATTGAGGTACATGTAAACGGGCTCATTATCATCCCCCTGAACATAGTATTAGAGAGTGCTTTTTTTTTTTTTTAAAGAAATTCTCTTCCCAGGCAATTGAGACCAGAATGAAAAGGTGTTATGACTGATCCAATCCAAACTCTATGGACACAATCATTCTCAGTTCACCCACCTGAAGCCAGCAGAGTCTCTCAAGATAAACACCTCCGATGCCATCTGCGCCCACACCAATGACTTTCTGCCGCTGAATCTCCATTATCTACAAAAGTGCTTTCAATGCATTTAACATTGCAACAACTATGGTAAAAACTATTTTCTCATAGACAGCCTTAAGTCTGGCTACATGTCTGCAGGTCTGCCAGTGAAGAATTTTGTCAGACTTTCTGTAAATTTGGACATGCACAAACTACATGACTGGTCCTGGAGCATACACTACAAGAGAGACAACATGCTATGTGCTGAAGTATGCAACTTGAATTACAGTATATGTAGATGGACAGGGCAACTTACCGCTGGAAGGAACTTCTGATGGAATTCATTGATGACCACATAGTTGACATATTCATCATCATCTTTATCTGATAGAGAGAGAAGCACGACACAAAAGAATGCACATCACAAGATGCACTTTTACTTCTAAAGTATTCAATAGCAGTGAGACAGCGACCATGACAAGTAGTAATGTTAAAGTTACTTTCATCTCCTCACCTTGCAATATATCCAGTTTATATGGCTGATATTCGGCTATAGTGAGGTGCCCTTCTCCAATGGCTGACTCCACATTGTTACTGTAAGAAATATCCCCAGAAATGTCATGACTTTACTGCGGTTTTAAGGAATCAACATTGAGCAACGCAAACAAGCTTAGACTTAACTTACCCGTTTTTGTGTTCTGTACTGCGAAGAAATTCCACTGCACATAGAAAACAGGGGCTGTTTCAGCTAATGTTACAATAGGGTCATGCCCAACTACTAACATTAGGCTACTTCCAGGTGCTAAACGAGCGACCGTACATAACAATGTTTGCGTATGACAATGCTACCATGCAATATTATGCAGATATTGAGATTAATTAAATTCTGTTATGAATGCACAAGTTGCATGCTATATTCTCACTTACCGCCCAAAATTTCACGTCCGTGAAAGTGCCTTACTGCATGTTGTCTGCCACTTTTTATTGCCTTGACTGAAACATAGCATTAGAATATTCTAAAGGTTAACATTAGCATCAGGAGAGTCCTTCATTCCGCAAGAACGCTTTCGTACTACGTAATAACTTAAGCTACTTCAAGAGGTATGTAACCAGGCACACTTTATGCCCATTCTTCATTTTTAAAAAGTCAAAGAAAGAGTCAAAGCTCTTTGCCACGAGGAAACACCTTTAGGAACCGCATACTAAAATATTAGCTAGTATTACTGTTAGCTGCTGCTACCTAACAGACATTACCATCCTCCAGGATCACGGTTTTGTTCAGAATACGCTGAACCACGCCGATGAAAGTCTCATCATTCGATTTTAATTTAAGACGCTTCCCTTTCAGCGACTGTAAAAACTGATAGTCTTCCAGGGTAGTCATTGTTGTCACTGTCAAAACTAGATTTTGCTACAAGTTGCTTTTTGACAGGAAAGCACGTGAAATGCTGTCCTAACCACACACTTTACAAGGGTCAAGCGAAGTGACCCATTATAGGCCCCTCTAGCGGTTGAAGACGAACATGGTAGGCTACTTGACACTTTGGTGAATGTTCTTTTGCAGTTTCATCAGTTTGATTTATATTAGTGTTGGATTGTAAAATCTTACTGTTCCATATAATTTTAATAATCACAAAACAAACACAATAAAATAATTGCATTCAAAGTATCAGCTGTCAGGCTGCTTGTAGACCACTGTCAAAGAATGTCGAAACAGAGTTGGCCTAATCGGATCTTTGCTTTAGTCCGTGCATTCATACTGTATGTAATGGGAACCTTCCCAGTAATGACGATGATACAGTAGGCCTATGTGTTAACATTCGTGAGTAGGACAACATGAAAACATAAACTAACTGAACTTGTATGTCTTTATGAGCTACTAGCCTACAATTGAACAGCAAAATAACGACGAGTTGGTGACGCATCAAAACTGGACAACTAGTAAAATTGTTCTTCTTCCACGCACATGTGTTCGCTTCAACTGGGAAAACCTAGTTTATACAGTCAATGGGGAAAACGCGTTTTCCCATTATTCCCAGACGAATCCTCATTTTGGGCTTTTTAGACAGTTCTATTGTGACGTCTGATGTAACTTTGTCATGGCTCTGCAGCTACAGTAGTTTACAGTCAATGCTCTGCAGTAGGACTAGGTTACCACACTAGATATGTTGTAGGTTTTGGTTTTATGCAAACCTAAATATCTCAGGGAGTCATAATAATGTGAGTATGTCAGTACTAGTAGTAGGCCTAACCAAAATATTATGGTGTATTATGGTAAGTGACGGTATTTTAGATTTGTTATTCTTTAGCTGATTAGAGATAGCTTAATTAACCTTTTGACTTCTCTGCTAGAAATCAAATCACTGATAAGACCATGGCTGAGATGGGCTGTGCATGTGAAGATATTGAAATGGTCTTGGATGGACAGATCATGTACTCTGAAGAGGACTAGTAAAAGTAAAAAAAAAAAAGAGAAGTCAGACAGAATACTAATGGAATCCAATGAGCACATTAGATCAGCCACTGCTCAAACAGGCTTGCCACTGAGGGCAAGAGAAACTTTTCTTAGCGAATCCTTTGGATCACAAACTGCCATCAGGATAGACAGCACACAGAGAGAAGGGGCAGTCAGAGGTGTTCAAACCAATGGGTTGACAATGACATTGGTGAGGACACAGCACGCCCATAGAGACATGCGGTATTCAGACCTGCAGGAGAAAGACAGACAGATCACAGTTCTCAGGAAAGAGCAGATGAAAGAGAGACAGATCACAGCTCTCAAGGAAGAGCAAGAGCGACTCTTGTGTCTTCTCTGGAGAGAGAGAGAGCAGCGCAGAGATGAGAGGAGAGCTGTGGAGAGGGAGAGACAGAGAGAGAGGACAGAATGGAAGAGGAGGATGGATGACCGAGAGAGACACATCCTGAATGCGGTCTTGTCTCTAACAGAGATGAAGGTGATTTCGGTGAGGGCACAGAAGCAGATTGATGAAGATGAGCAGACAATGATTTAGGTTCTTGCCTGATGCAAGGGTTGATTCATCTGAAAGAAAAATCTAGCTTAGGTGTTTTAATGTGTATTGATATGCATAGACCTGAGGTCAATGTAGTCAACCACTAAATTAAACCAAACCATTAGAGAGAGTTAATTTATCACAAGTTATTGCTGTTTTCACAGAATTGGTCTGCTGATCCCCAGGATCAATATGTAAGTACTACAGCAGGTCACAGGGAACGTCAAAGACATTGCACAGGGCAGGCCAAGCAAAGACGTCCAACGTGGAGGCAGTTGGAGAGAGGCTCTAACTTGAGAGGACAGAATTACTCACAGGGCATGAAGGAGTCCACTTCATCATTAACACAGGCTATGATAGAGGATGTGATCAAAGCTCGAAAGCAGGAAGCACTTAGAGTACGACTGATGGAAAAAAGAAGACTGAGGGAGATTGAGGTTAAGGAAACTGAGCAAATTGAAGAGGGTGTCAAGAACCGAAAGAAGGTATTCTGGCGTCTGCAAGGGTTTTGTTGGTTTGGCATCACAAGGGAAATCCAGGACGAGTGACAGGGGATGCGTACAGTACTTGCAATTCAGGCTATGAGGCAAACACTGATTAAATCAATTAACTCAAATTTCTTTTCATTTGAGGCTCTCCAATACTGTTGCTTTGCATCAGAGTCCTTACACCTTTGATGATGAAAGTTAATATGAGGAGGGAGTTTTGAGGCACTTAATGGATTCAACATCATAACAAAACCAAATACTACAAAGGAGGACTTTTGTACCACTGGAGACATAATTTCTTCAATCATTGTTCTAAAGCTTATGGAAAAATATGGTCTTGCCCTGTTTTGGATGACACTGTGTCACTGTTAAGGTTCAGATCTGGGGGGCATTATGAAAAATTATTCGAGGACTTAAAAGGCACAATCAACTGGTTTTGATTAGATAACTAGATGCACCTTGGGGACGTTGAATATGTGAATAGATATGGGCTGGGTTTCCCAAAACATTCTTATTGCTAAGTAGTTCTTAACGTATGTAATTTCCCATACCTTAAGAACTACTTAGCACTAAGAACGTTTTGGGAAACCCAGCCATGATCAGTAGTATTGGCTGCATGAAGCAACTGAGGTGAAGTCAATGTACCAGGTAGTGCCAATGCAGTATATCAATAAAGACAAAAGTGAGCTGGGGTAGATAGTTTTTTTATATTTTCTTACAAAAAATAAACAAAATAAACAAAGTAACTCACAACAGAACACCATATAAATTACTAAGACAAACACAATAAACTTTAAATACAGCTCTCTTTACTTCATTTTGATCTTTTAAGCATAAAAAAAACTGACACTGGAAGTCAAATTACCTTTCACAAGTATCCACTGGACAATTCTCCAGTAATGGGCTAGTATCCAGTCCATTGCATTAAAACAAACACAGTGGCATTATTCCCATGCATGATCTAAGCTCCCTTTGGCATATTCCGCCCTCTGCTGGTCATGACCAATTATTGCAATTGCTCCGGTTGGCAAAATTTACAATTTACATTGGGGTTGGGGATAAGGAAGAAAACAAACTTTATATATTTGCCATAGTACAAGATCGAGGTTCTTACCCATGATCTTCTGTTTACAACACGCTCATATATAATGGTGTATCAGTGCCATAAGAATATACTAACTTGTTAAATTTAAGACTAAAATAAAGAGTAATGGGTATCAGTTTCCTCCCAATTTCCATTAGACATTATTCAGAAAGAACCAAAAACGACAAGTCACAGCTTTCTTTTTTCCCCCCCAAGAGAAATAAAACCACAGAAACAAAATGAGGGTATAAATATTCACTCATTCTCCATTCACAGAGATGTGCGCCAGCTGCTGGGTTCTTCTGTGTGGTCACGAAATAAACATTTTTACCATAATTATTATCAGCTTTCAACTGTGGAACTGAAATATGATATATTCCTTACAAAACTAACTGGATGTGATGTTCAGTGATGAGATGACAACTAAGCTCAAAATATGGGTGATATAGTCAAGACCCAAATGTGGAGAAAGTCAATCTGTGTAATCTGTTGAAAGCTAAGTTTCCTCTCTAAACAACCCTTACAAACATTAAGCTGGAAACTTTACTCAAAGAAAAATGAATAAAGTTCTTCAACCAGCGCTGCTGTTCAAGCTGTTGCTGGTCTGATTCATCGCTTTTCAGTTTGGTGGAACCGAGACTCTATATCACTTTCACAATACAGGTGTACGCATCTAACATGAGCGCTGAAAAATAACCTCAAAATTGTACAAGTCAGTGCTGAAATGAAACGAAAAAGAGAGCAGCAGGCTTCTCCATTGCATTAAGCTGCCCAGCAGAAGGTTCTCATACTGAATGTGGGGTGTACTGTACTGTAGGTGCATTCTGGAACACGTGCGAGTTCTGAGTTCCGAGCTTGGAGTAGATTTGATCCTAAGGTGCTTCCCTCACAGTCTAGACGCATACGACTGAGTGCGGCGGCTGCTATGTCTGTCTGACTAAAACCAGCAGAGCTTTAAAAAAAAAAAAAAAAAAAAAAGAACAATACATTTCGAACAACTGTCACAGTGGAGAGAAATCTCTAGCATTAAAAGCAGTGCAGTGGAAATGGGGTTTTCCCTTTATGCTGTGAAAATAAACAAAAACAAACAAACAAAAAACACACACACACACACACACACAGACACACAGATAGGTATAAGACAAATATATATATCACACATGTTTACCATGAGTACTATACCAGTAGAACAAGGCAAAAATATGCATAATGTCATGGGAAGGGCAAAGCTGGAGGTGACATTGACAGGGGGTGACGTCCCAGCCAAGAAACCCGTCACAGTTCACTTAACCCTTACTGTCAGTTGTGATCCGTATACCTGTGAGCTCGACAGTCGGTGAGTGAACGTTCTCGACACTCCGTGTCCCATGTCACGGTCAAACAGACCGACAGGCGACTTAACTGCAAAACAAAAGCAACGCAAACAGAAAAATAAAACAAATCAAAACAAAACAATAAAATCTAGCAGTCCTCTTTCAGTGTGTATGCGTGTATATGTGTGCGCATTCGTGTGAGTGTTTCGTGTGTATGTGTGTCTCTGTGTGTGTACGTGCATAATGAACGTGTGTGTGTGTGTAACACTGTAAGTCTTTTGGTTTGAGGTCACACTAAATGCTGATCTGTACCATGACCTCTTTGCCCATCTGTCCCCCACTTCCTCCCAGTTTCCTCTGCTTTAGTGACCCCGGCTCCACTCTGACCTCTGACCTCTGGGCATGGCCCTTCTCTAAGCCCCTGAGCTAAGGACCTACTGGAGCTCCAGCCCCTTCTCCTTCCCTCAGGGCTCCTGCGTGTGTGTCAGTGTGTGTTTCCCCGCCGCTCTCAACCTGGCCTCCCAAATAAGAGTTTGTTTCAAATTGTCCTTGCGCTGTTATGTTCTCCTCTTTAGACTTCCTCTCCTCAGGGACGCCTCAAGGTTGTGGCTGGCTGAGAGGCTCGACTCCTGCTCTGTGCAGAAGGCTGGGGTGGCAACAGAAGGTGGGATCGGGTATAAAAAAAGATGAGGATAAAAAAAACAAAAAAAAAAGGTGGCAGGAAAAATCGAAGACAGATTCCGGCTGAAGCCCTTGCCCTTCACAGTTTTCTGTGAGCGCGTTCCAGTCCATTTGGAATGCAAGAAATCCAGTTGCGCATCCCGTTGCTTGTCCGGCAAAAAAAAAAAGAGTAGATAAAAGGTTCTGGTTTGAAGGCATTGCGACGTTTGTGTGTGAATGAGGTGCATAGTTTAGGATTGTGTTGAAAAAGCACAAGCCCACACAACGAGTCTGCAGGATGCTTTTGGGGCAGCGATACAAGGCAGCACAAGACGACTACAGTTAAAGAACTCTGGTATGAGCGAGAGACAGGTAAGCTCTGCCTACTTGGCCCAACCGCGGCCAAATATGGCCACGGCTTATCCGGCACCTAGAAAGCTAGCCTACTGTAATCAACTGTGATCCTTCTGTAATCCAAAGAATGACAACAAATACTGGCATCTCCCACCAGAAATTCTGAAAGCCTGGCAACGGCTACAGTACGTTCTTGTCGAGACAGGAACGATCTCCCACACCGATGACCAGACAGAGCTTGTGAGAGTGCAATGGAAAAAGCCAGTCGTCATCCTAATTCCTATTCAGTTGTGCTGGCAGCTGCGAAGATAAACTGCTGGGTGTTCGGCCAAGACTAAGATATGGTGTTTTACTTCCAGAGCTTCCCTATTCCGACGTTCGGAAAAGCACGTTGAGGTGTACAGGCAAAGACCAGGCAAATCTGCAGGAGGCGAGGCAACAACCATAATGCCGAAGGGGTTGCGAAGGTGGCGATGGCGTTGGGGCCCTGATGATGAAGAGGACGAGGAGGAGGAGGAGGAGAGAGAAAAGGAGCGAGCGAGGGAAGGAGGGAGGGAAGTTATCAGCACTCAAGAGGAAACAGGAAGCAGCGTCGGCAGTCCACGGCTTTGGGGCTGGGCGGTTGTGCCCGCTTCCGCCGAAGCTCTTCACGCCCAAGGGAGCCGCTTAGCCGAGAGTAGGCCGTCTTGTACTTCTTATCGAACGCCGCTGCAGACAAAGACACACACACACACACAAGGGACAAAAACACATTACCCATTTGTGCTACTTCAAAGGACATATCCAAGTACAAAATCTCCAAACCACCAAAGCCCTGTTTATGCATAAATAAGAACCATCACGGCAGTTGTCATGTCTACAAGAGCTGGTAATGCAATGCACTTTAATGTGAAAAACAAACTAAGTACCAATGCACATGTTAAAAGGAATGAACTGCATAACCACAACAAAATGCATCACTGTAGCCTGTGATTTGGCAGGTCACCTAATGTTTGAAACTTTATCTACTGGCATTTTTCTCTCTTGCTAGCACACGTTCCATCTGATGTGTCCCTGTGCCAGGCACCCCCTCTTATCTGCTTCCAACATTCGCCGCATCGCGACTCACCGACGTGATCCTTCCCCATGGCAGCCAGGGTCAGGAACAGGATCTCTCTGTACAAACTCCTAAACGCAAACACACACACACATACACACAAGCCATCAATCATCACAGTCCATTGCTGGTTTATGATAGTTACCGCAATGCTTCTGTTTTACAACTTTGGACTGAATCCTCTAAAATACGAACTTATAAATACTACAAAATAATCGAATACAATAAACACATTTCTGTGTTTTTGCTGAAATGTTGTATAAGCACTTTAGCGTGTGTGAGGAAGCGAGAGTGGCGTGGCATCACAATGGAAACTTGGCCGCTGATGGGAACGAGTGAGTCACCCAAGACGATATTGAAATCACGTGCTCCGCTCACCTCTGGATCCGAGGGTTGCCCGGTTGCTTGGCGATGGTTTCCAGGAAGAGGGTGACCGCCTTGTGTACCTCGTTCATGCCGACCCAGCGCAGCACTTCCTCCAGGAAGCTCAGGGTGAAGGGGTGGTTGTGGCGCCGCCAGCTGTGGTTCCGCAGCATGCGCACACCGCCTAGAAAGAGGGGGGGGGGAATAAGGGATAATGATGGTAAAGGGGAAAGGGTCAATCAGACACAGATGAAGAAGCGCACGTTGGACAGGGAAAAACAAGCTACTTCTGTTTCAGTCATCCGAACTGTGCTAAAAAAAAACGATGTTTATGTATGCAAGTGCGGTTCTATGAATTTGGGATTTCGGATGCGCCGCCTCTGGCGGTCAGGAGAAATGAAGCAGAACTATGCATGTGCAGCTCAGACAGATATTTCTTCACTATCTGCTACTGGTCTGGCTATTCAACACTTAGCAGTAGCGCTACACATACTGTACAGATAGGATGAATGTAAATGTTACTGTGTAACCACACAATAGCTGCAATATCACCGCCACATCTGTCTCAATGAAGATTAAATGTTTACGGTTTAGCCATACCATAATTTATATTACTGCCACACAGACAGGAGGAACGATGAGAATGAGTGGGACTCTTACTGTGTATTCTCCAGAGGACGTAGAGCGGAGGCCAGAAGTCGGTGTCAGGCGTCAGTGTGTCCCAGAGAAGCCTGACGCGCACTGCGGGGTTCTCTACGCTCTGGAAGAAACACACACGCCAACGCTGTTAGCGCTCTCACCGCCACATGTCTACTGCACTCACCACCACCACACCTGTCACTCATCATCAACCGACCAATCAAAGAGGTCAAGGAGGTCAGTGCAAGCCTGAGCATGAGGGTTGGACATCAGGCATCTTGCTTGCTGCTCCTCGGTTTAAGCTGCTCTCAGCTGCAGAATGCTGCATAGAGGCTACTATAAATAGCTCAGTCGTTAGCATAGCGGCTCATTTCGCCCCTCATGCTGAATTTAGTCCCCATTGCACATCTAAGCGAGGGGTGAAGTAGACCGTAAAAAGGATGATCTGTTATTGTTTAGATACCAACCCAAATTCATTCATCCATCTCCCCATTCATCCATATATCCATCCATCTATCCATCCATCCATCCATCTACCCATCCATCCACCCATCCATCCATCCATCCATCCCTTTCTGTGAACCCATCGACCCATATTACATCCATCTCTTCTGTGAACCCATGAACCCATGTTACTGTGTGTATGTGTATATGTTCGTGTATGTGTGTGTGTTTGAGAGTGAGAGTGTGTGCACGTGCGTGCGTGCACGTGTGTGTACCTGAGTGAAGTGTGCGGCGAGCTGCGAGGCGCGGATGAGCTGCAGCAGCTTGCTGGGCAGCCCCAGGCGCTGGAAGTACCAGACCAGGTTCCAGAAGATGATGGAGTGGCTGTCCAGCAGCTGGGGCTGGGAGAGCACCGCCTCGCCCTCGTTCTCCAGGAGGCTCTCCAGCTCCTTGCGCAGCACCAGCGGGCTCAGGTAGGCCACCGTCACCAGCGGCGGCCCGCTCGCACACGACGAGCCCTGTGCAAAGGATCATGGGATATTGGAAGTACAGTGAAGGAGCGAGCAGGTGCTTTAGCAGACGTAGGGCTCATCATCTCCAGGTCTAACAATGATCAGTGATCAGTGGAGCATCCACTTGTGCAGGACCAACCAGACCAACCGCATTTCTGTCAGTTGCCCTCTGTCCATCATACTGTACTGCTGGTGTCTGGACTGCAACTGGGCTCTATAACTGGATTTCTTTCAATCTAGCTAAAACGGCATTGTCCTATCTTCATACCATACCAAAAAAAAAACACAGAAAAACTTTCATTGTCTTATGCCTGATATACTGTATTATAGTTATCATTTAGAGTGCTATTAAAACCCACTACTTGCTCACTACTTGTGTCACAGTGTCAGGTTCTGGATGTGGTGTGTGCGAACTAAACTGGGACTTACGCTGGTGGTGTTGTTGCTGCTGGTCTCCGAGTAGCCGCTGGTCTCCGAGCTGGAGTCGTCGCTCAGGCCGTTGTGCAGCGTGCGCTCTGAGCCTTCCTGGCCACCAGGGGGCCTCATGGCGCTCTCCACCTCATCCTCTGCGTTCAAGGTGCTTCGCTCT
The DNA here is from genome assembly GCA_030264315.1 of Sardinella tawilis. NCBI lineage: Eukaryota > Metazoa > Chordata > Actinopteri > Clupeiformes > Clupeidae > Sardinella > Sardinella tawilis. The sequence continues at coordinate 15,223,276 of JASCQY010000010.1, forward strand.
GAGCTGAAGAGCAAACCCTCTTGTTACATACAGAGGCCTATAACACCACTTGAGATATACTTCAAAGATATATTTATATGTCATCTAGACTACTACACAGTAATAAGTACACTTCTGGGGATTGACATTAGTTGTGATTTGAGATGCTCAAACACACACTTAGGTTGATATGAGTATGAGTATGTTGTGTGTAACTGTCTGTCCTTGGCTATTTGCCCTTGGTTCAACACATACACCGAGGGCCCTGTTCTCAATAGGGCTTGATCTATGCAGGTGGTTGTAGGAGCCGCTGGGTGGTTAAGGAGCAGAGACGGCTTATCCGTAAAGAGTTAAAAGGATTAGAAAAAGAGCTGAGAGAGAGAGAGAGAGAGAGAGAGAGAGAGGAGTGCCTCCGTGTCACTGCCTCTCTGCTAGACCCCACCCTACACAGGGGAAACGGAAAGTCGTACAGTAAAAGTGTTTGTCGGAGTGATCTCTTTTCTTAGTAGCTCTGTTCGCTACTCATCTTCAGGAGGCTAAATGAGTCACCAGGTTGCCTCAGAACATGAGGCGGAAGGAAGTCTGACCACAAAAACAGAGCTGATCGGCAGGTGTGGTCCCACAGCGTTGTGTTAAGGGTACGACTGTCGGATGTGCAAAAAAAAAAAAACACCAAATCTGGCACACTTTCGCAAAAACATCTCCTCAAGAACGTGTCGGCCCAAAGCAATGGCATTGTTTACAGTATCATTTAAGCAGTGCACCCGATTTTTGTCTTTTTTTTCCCTGATCTTGACTGATGATCAATGGGCAAGATCGATGAGCAAGCTTTTTTTTAAAGCTCAGATATGACTAATGTTTCATAATATACAGGACCAGTGGACATTTGCCTGTGCATGCAATTCAGAATTCCACTTTTTAAATGAGTTTGATTTGAACTAGATTCTCAAGTACTTTACCGAAGCCTACAAAAACGACTTTCTAATTCCCTACTTTTCCAGACTTTGTCGCCCTGCGTCACACGCCCTGGATTACCTGCTGACAGGGCCCAGGTCACAGATCTCCGCGTTGAGCAGCGGGACGAAGGTGGCCGAGCAGAACGGGCAGCTGGAGTTGAGGTTGGAGTCGTCGGACGTCCAGCCAGCCATGATCTCCTCGTCATAGACCAGCGAGTTGCAGCTCCGACACAGAGAGCAGCTGGACATCAACACCTGCAGGAGGACATGGCATGAGCATGGAGGCTCCACTGCAAGGAACCCAGTACAATATACATGTACTGTAGGCTACCAATATATTACATGCACAAAGCTAACGCTATCAACAGCCATAAACATAAACAAATACATGTTTATATCTACTGTATCTACCAATATGTTGACCAGACTCGTTCACTTAGTCTCTTTGGTACAGGAGGTACAGTTTACCTGACATACTAGGAGATGTACATCTATAACATACTTCCCTCAACAATGGGGTTCTCTTACCTGATTGGCTGATGAGGTGGCCATTAAGTTCATATAACTGGCTACACCTTTGAAGTATATACCATAAACATAAACAAATAAAGGTGTCTGCGTCTATCTAAGATGCTGGTCAGACTCATTCACTCATTCCCTTTGGGAGATGTATGATATTTGGGAGATGTATGATGTACTACGTGATGCTAATGTATTACAGAAAACCAGACAGAGAGCTCAAAATTCCAAGGTGTTTCTTAAAATACTCCTCTGCAATCAAATACAGTGGAAACCGCTTATAGTGATCACGTTGGTCCAGAGTCAATTTGAACACTATAAGCAGTTGATCACTAAAACCGAATTTACACATATTTCACTTATTTTTATGCAGAATATCATTTAAATGCTATTTATATGAT
>JASCQY010000010.1:15244572-15257729 GCA_030264315.1 Sardinella tawilis
TGAATGAATGAATGAATGAATGAATGAATGAATGAATGAATGAACACCAACAGACACCAGATTTGTCAAGATTTGATGGCTTGGGAAAAACAAAAGACACTCAGCACAAAGAGCAAAACAAAAACAGCCCGAAATAGGCCTCATTTCAGGGCAGTGATTAGACTGTAAACAGTTCCGATGCTCTAGATGAGACCGGTTGTGGATGAAAGTGTGAAGACGACGACCTCTTTTTAATTGTCTCTCTGTCACAGCTCCGGTGCCAGTCTTTCCCACCAACAGAGGCCCCATTCAGCTTGGTGCTGCTCTAGGGGGATGGGGGGGGGGGTGGTGGAGAGGGGTGGTGGGGGTGATGGGCGGACGGAGAATGGCCAGCTGGTACTGTGGCACCAATGCCAACGTCGGTGAAGGAGCACCACAACAATGCCACTCTGAGGTCTCCTTGAGTCAACCCATAATGCCACACTGTGAGCCTAAGCATGTGATATTAGTCCACACACACACACACACACACACACACACACACACACACACACACACACGTCTATATTTACACAGTGGGAACGCGCGACCCAGACGTGCAGGCGTGAAGTAGAACCTGGATAGGAACAGAGGGCTTCATTGATGAGATGACTGCAGCACGTTACTGTACAGTATAGCATCAGACTCCCTGAGATAACAAAGAGTGGGGCTGAACGTGCCCTTGGGTGATGGGATATTGAACGTGGCCTTGGTTATGGCTACTCCAACTCCTCTGGCACAGCATGAGGGGAAAACTTACCATTATAACACATCGCATTCCTCAGCAGGCAAATAGCTATAACCACATAGGCCTACTCTGCAGTATGATCGCTGTGCTTGTTCATCTACCCTTGCCAGTATCATTAGTTCGTCGTGTCTTTGCCTTTACAAAACTCAACAAGAAAATCTGTTGACGGAACAAGCAACAGGATGGCAAGCAATGAAAGTCTGTTGAATGTTGAAAAGCAGATCCCTTTTTTTTTTTTTTTTCAATACAGTGACTAACAAACTAAGCCCAATAAGAGGTTCAAGACTACAGCAAGTTATGGGACAGGGACTGCGATACTTGCTCATACAACCTTGTTTTCATGTTAGCTAATGCGATTTCAACAGCTTAGTTGGAACAGTTGATTTTCAAATGACACATCTAATATTCTCCAGCCTAAAAATGCCACAAACTCGGAACGCCAAAAACGTCTAGGCTGTGCCCTTTATGCGTCTAAAGAACAAATGGCCGACGTGCCAAATAATGTTTAGAAGTGACAAACAAAGACGCTCAGGCAAATCCTAAACAAACACCATCAATAAAGCAGCATTCACTTCAAACATTCATCATAATGGGCTAGAGAACAAGCAAAGGAAAAACAAAATAGGCTGGCTGATTCAAGACAAAGCCTTGAATGAATGAATGATTTGTTTACCGCTTAGCTGCTGCAGGCATTAGAGACGGAAGAGTCGCGTCAAACCAGCGTCTGTGTGCCTCTTCGATCAGCCCTCTCAACTGCCTCTGCGCACGCAGTCGACAGCTTCAACCACATGGGCACAAGAACAGTCTCCGGATCTGACCGAAAGGCTGTTTGTGCGCCGTTTTAAATGACACAGACCTGTGTAGTTAAGACTGATCAGATCGTATAGACCACAAAGGGCCCATCTGCTCACAGAAACACACATCCCACACTCTTTCAATGTCAAGCACTAGCCACATATCGTACATTTCACACACAGATGCTACACATTCTAAACCGCCTTAGCAGGCCCGTAGAGTAGGCTGCATTTCCACGAGAGAGAGACCACCTTGAGAGAAAGATCTGCTGTAGGAGAAGGGCCGCTGTGCGCTGAGAGACTGCCCACTCAGTATCACCCTGCATCAGCGTTACGTGTAGCGTAGGCTTTCAGATAGGCTACATGAGACCATTAGGACACCTGTCAGATACCATCTTGGGAGTGCATTTGACTGTCTGTCTGTCTGTCTGTCTGTCTCTCGCTTTTATCCCAATAAGCGTTAAGCTCTCTTTAGCCTTTTTAAAATCACTGACTGAATGCCAATATCATGTCGTCCCTAACCGCTAACCCCTAAGCCCTCAAAGACATAACGTGCATGAATCAACCACCAATATAACTAATTCATACCAGTTGAGTCCTTAAGGGTGCAGCCAGGGCTTTGGAATTCAGCCATTCTCTATTCCTCTACAGGGGCCCTGGCCTAGAGGCCTGGAGGAAAGCATCGTGCCTGTGTCTTCTTTCACACGGAAGTGTTAATTCAGGCTCTGGCTCCTGTGTTCTGTCTCCTGAAACACATGCCTGTGCGCGCGCACACACACACACACACACACACACGCACACACACACACCATCTCTGCCCCTCACTCCCTTACACACTCTCTCTCTCTCTCTCTCTGTTTAGCACACGCGCACGTGGCGGTCTTTTTCACTGTCAGCGCTCAGGAGAAAAAAGCTATTTCAAACAGCGGCCATCTCTCTATCTATTTAAAGCCCGGCAGGAGAACCACTCTGTTGGTGACAGAGGAGGGGAGGAGCATGGCTGTGGTAATTCTTCTGATGACTTCCTCAGTCAGTGGACAGACACCAGTCACCCAGTGAAAGACAAGCAAAATAATAATCATAATAGAAACAAATGAATTCAATTGTTTTAGGAAATGATGCCAATTTGAGAGGGCAATCACCTGAGGTTGTCAAGCAAGTGAAAAAAAATATAGGCATATTTTCAACACAATCCTAGAAGTGGCTTCGATTCCCAGAACGCGCTTTGGAGATGATTAGACTTCAAAGTGCACACTCAGTATGAGTTCAAGCAGACAGAGATAGATGAGAAGAACAGCAGGTAGGCTTATTTCGTTTCCCTCTGGAAATGGGTTTCAATTTCTCTATGCGCACTACCAAAAGAACTGCCACTAAAAATAGCCAGAAAATGTTTTTATTGAGAAGAGCAAGATATAAAACAGCTTTATCGTGGGACTGAAGTGAAGGAACTCGCTAGTAAAACCAGGTTTGTGGGACACCATGAAAAGAACCATGCATCAACACCATGCATGTCTGGACTCATCATCATCACACACACACACACACACACACACACACACACACACACACACACAGTATTCAGTTGACTGACCTTAAGACTGGAGCACTGTGGTCAACAATTTAGGCAAATAAGCAGAATCGCTGTGTTTGAGTGGGGAAAGAAGATGAGGGGACTAGAATGCCTGAACAAGACAGGGCAGGGAGAAACGGGAAAGACTAAATAGGCTGTTTAAAATCAATGGCAACAAACCATGACATTGGAGAATCCAACCATAATTTTAGCCTTAACCGGTGTGCTTGATGTGGCTTCTTTCATTTTCCCCCCTAATGTTTCAACAACAACAAAAACAAAAAAAATACACATTTTGCAAACTGTGCAGAATATGAGCGTCAAATCATTGTAGGATAGAAGCCGAATAGTTGAGAGATGAGATGAGGGAAGAGGCGAGTTCAGGGTAGAGAGAGAGGGGGAGAGAGGACTGAGAGAGAAAAGGGCAGTCAGTGGTGTGGAGGCAGAGGTGGGGGGGGGGGGGGGTGCAGTGCAGTTTATTTTCAGCCTGGGCCAGGTTGGATTTAGAACACAGGAGGGTGTCTGCCCCGCGTACACCACTGAAACCACAGGCAGACAACAATAAGAGTGCTGGGGCCCTAACGCCGCCCTCCACATTCAGTGTTTAAGGCGCTCTCCAGGGACCCGTGGTGCTCGGAAATAGACTGTTGCGGACTTAAACACTGGGCTACGTAATCCAGCACCATTACAGCGACGGGGAGGATCTGCCGATGCTCCGTTTCGGCCTCTGTAATAAACCTAGAGGACCGAGACAAAACAAATAAAATGCGCGCTCCACAGCTCGGTACTGCAGCTGGTGGTGGGGCGTCTGAGAAGCCTCCCTGTGGTAGCACAGCCGGGGGGGTGCCAACAGGCGCTTTGGCATCATTAAACGACACTGCCTCCAGAACCTCCACTGCAGCAAATACAGACTTGTGGGAAGCAGTGGACTGCACTGTGTGTATACCAATGTACGCACACTATACAGCTTGCGGTGGGAAAGCAATGAAACTGGTTTTGAAACTATAGAGGGTGATGTGGGAAGACAAAAAAGGAGAGGTGGAGAGAAGATGAGGAAGAGGAGGAGGAGGAGGAGGAGGAGGAGGAGGAGAAGTGCTGATCCAGTCATGAGACAGCATTTGGCTGAGGCTACGGGATGCAGGACGTGAGCAGTCCCTGCCCCAAAATAAACCTCCACTGGAGACTAGTCTGTTGTGATTCCGCAAAACTGAAAGGAGACCTCAAAATCACAGCACAACAACACGCATACACACACACACACACACACACACACACACACACACACTGCTGTGCAACTGCTGTGCAGTTAATCAGAATTACAATTAACTGCCCCCAGCAATCTCAAACATAATGGTGAACAAGCTATTATCACATTCCATTCTACAAGTTGGCCTAAACTATAGCCTAAGGCTATTATTATGGGTTGTTTAATGAATGACAAATACATTCACCATATGAAGGGAAATTCATGGGGAGTTGACAAGAAATATCAAAGTCCAAGGAAATCCTTAGTTAAAATGTTTTTTCTTGGAATTAAAGAAATACAACATGATTGCAAAGTTAAGGAAATATCTTTTTCTATTGTCAATTTCAACTTATCCTTATATCCATCCATTTTTTCCATAATCAAGCCACCCAACTCTGGTCTGTTTGTTTCTATGGGATCGACTTCCCTTTTTTTGATTGACACACGTGCTGCTGGGGTTTTTCTAGGGTCATTTTCCACAGCTGCCTGACAGGCTTTCGACACAACAAGCCAAGAGTCACTTCCTCATTGAGACCCATCAGCTGGTGGAAGGAGAAAGAGGGAGAGATGGAGGGAGGGAGGGAGGGAGAGAGAGAGAGAGAGAGGCAGATAGAGAAAGATTGAGAAAGACAGAGAGAGTGAAAGAGTGCTGGGCTGGCTGTATGGGAGGAGCAGCCAACCGTATCCATATCAGAGGGAGCTGCTTGAGAAATCAGGCAGAGGGCAAGGCCACTTGTTGGACAAAGCATCAACCACTACAAACAAAGACGCTGAAGCTTACTGGCTGTTGTAAGGTGATGTCGCTTTTATTTGATGCAGCCATCTACTTTCCCCTTGTGTTCGTTGTGTCTGTGATGATGTGTACAGTTATTTATTTGTTCAGGAACACCAGTTGCCTATGAGGCCACATCGCATCGCTTCGGAACAACATCTGATGTAGTTGCCATGTCTGTAGCACAAGGTGCTTGACAAATTGCTGTGAAGCTGAACATGCCACTACACGCACCAGCCGCCTTCCCATAAAAATGACAATTTAATCAGTCACTGGAATGCCACGTTTATTGAAAATTAATCAGGATTGTGAGACTTTTAACATTTCTTACAAGCCTGTCGGGTCACAGTCGAGATAAGCCTGTCGGGTCAGACAGCACTCAGCCGCCCTCCGTACCCAACAGTGAGGACAATTGTAGTTGTACCACTACTGCATCTAGCAAAAGTGCCTGGGCTGTTGCCACACTTGACAAGAGGTGGCAAGTCCCAACAGTTTGATAGTGATCTCATTGAGGCTGGGAATGTTCCCCCATACACATGCCCTTTACACAAAAGAACACATCAAACTACTGAAACATCCCAGATCACAAAAGATTGACACAACCAGTAGAAGGAAAGAACTCCCATCATTCAATTGGTGTTTAAACGTGTCAACAGCTTACCATTTAGGAATGTTCAGAAAACTGCTCAAATAAAAGTGGTTGGGGATAGTAACTTAGTTTAATTAGACCTGACAAAACCCTGACTTGCAGACATTCTCAAAACAATTCTATGTTGAGTACATACTGTGGACTCGACAGTATGGCACCAGCACAACATGAAAATGTATGCAATCTCGCTTTCGCTCTCTAGCTCTTGATATCAGGTGAACAGATGGTCACTGATGTTCTTTGAATTTCATGCTGCATGCATAAGGCCAGCAGTGAATTAATCCCATCTCCTGTCAAACTCAACAGCTGGTGACATAACAGCGTGGCAGTAACAACGTTGGTTACCTCACATCTCAAGACAGCCGCTTGTCTTCAAAAAAGAAATAAATAACTCCATTAATATCACAGTTTCGTTGCTAAAATGATGAAGCTGTCAAGGCCGACTATTGACGTAGGTCAGCTCAAAGTGCATGTGAGTGTTTATGAAAGTCGCAACTTAATTTTTCGCAGTGGAGCTTCACTAATGACAGCAAGACTTTGATCACGATCATTTCGACCGACAAACAGCAAAGTTTTCGTTTTGGTCATGCATATAAATAACACTGCAGAGCATGACAATTCAGAGCACGCATCCGTTCTCTGACCAACGCTTTATTTCCAACTAGCGGCTAGCTTTCGCTTCACGCCTATACACGCTCCATACAGCTCAACATCCAAATAATGAACGCGTTATTATAATTTTTACCACAGTGTAAGGTTTTCTACTCAACCGCGGTAAGGATGTAGGTCAAGAAAGCATATCGTAAGCGTCAAAAGTATTACTAATCACCAATGGTTGAACGTCCGATTCCATTTAACGTTAAATGAGATATGTTGCACACCCCCATGTCTGTCTGTGTACTGACTCGCGGACTGACCGAACAACGCTAGCAAGCATGCAAGCAAAAAAAATAATAATGTGCAACCTGAAGAGACCGTACCAAACACATCTTGCACGTTACATTTAACAGACAAATAATAGTCACATACTTGATTTAGTCATGCAAATTTCCAACCCTGAGATCGGAATATATTGCCATTAAAACCGGTAGTCTCACACAGTCGCATAGTGTTAGCCACCTAGCTCACTAGCCACCCAGCATAGACCAGTGTTATCACATTAGCAAACAGTGCTGCTAACAAGGCTGGCTAGCCAACATTTACATTTTTATGACAACGGCTTACCTCTTAATTTACTTTGGCAGTTCTGAAAACACTGTGTACATGTCATCTCCTGGACAGTTAGGTGACGTTCAAACAATTCACATCCATATTTGATTTCTTCAACGTCTTCAGAGGTCGACTGTTGAAGCGTGCGGCAGCAGCCTAGCAAAACTGAAATGTATGCCTGCCGCACACCGTTAACAGAGTGGCTGGTAGTTTCTCCGCTGACCACAGAAAGGCGCTCGCCCGTAAAGTCAGCCAGAAAGTCAGCTGTAGCAGAGACCGCTCACGGAGTTTAGTGACTTCTTTTGGTAGACCCTTCTCGACGGACTTGTAAAAATTGACAGGTGTAGCTTACAGTAGTCTAGGTTTCCTAAAATGTTCAGAGTAACTTTGCCAACTAAGCTTTTTATTTTAACTTGTAAATAACCACATTGTTATTTAGTAATGATTATAAAGAGGCAAATAGACAATGGTAATTTTGCTTGTTTATTTTTTTGTAAAATATCGGAGATACAGTCTTAAAAAACTTTTTGTTAGGTTTAAGAAGCACCTATGGTTTAAGAATATTATGTACATGGTTTCCCTGGTTGTTAAACTTGTTGAAAACGAACAGCAACAGCTGTCAATAAATGACTTCAAAAAAGACAACAAAATGTAATTGTTTACACTGAAACAAAAAGCAAACTAGCATTAAGTATAATTCATTTGATACAACGGCAAACATGATAAAAAAAAAAAAAAATCAGTAAATTATGGCCAATTTGCACATCCCTACAACTTCTAGTCACATAGTCGCTGTTCAACAGCTACCCCTACTGGCAAATATTAAAACTGCAGTTATCATTACAACAAGGTTCAAAGTAATCAAAAAGATAATTGTAAAACAAACACATCTACGGACCTGCATACAACTTGACATGGGCCAAACCGTTAGCTCATTATGGTGGGAATCACATATTGACACAACCTGACCTCTTTTACAAGAATTGCATGAAATAACAGCACTGCACAAACCTTTTAGCTGTCTCCACACTTATAATGCCCCCTTATTCTGAGTGTTCTGTCTGTAACGAATTCCGATGGTCACATAGCATTGACATTTTTTTTTTCACGGAGACTTGCATTCCTATCAACCAACCAATAGAGCACATAGGAGACACATTCCCCTTACATCACAAATCACATCCTAAAGCACAGTGGCAACACATTTACTTAAATAACCACAACAGATCTGTTGGGTGTGTACCCCTATCATGGTCTTCTCTGCAGAATTACTCTCATATCATGAATACATTTTGAGGCCAGTGGCCAGCACTGGTTTTTAGGTCAACAAGTACTTGGGTCCCTTAACCAACCCCTATTTCTACTCCCGTCCACTTGCAAACAACCTGGCGTGACAAAAAGATTTAACAATAGGAGACTAGAAACAACTTGGATTCTATGAGGCTCTGAAAAACTTCATACAACTCACAACACATGGTCAGGTTGCCTCAGGGTAAAATTTGACCCTTGGTTGCTTCAAGTGCTGCACAGTGCATTTAGTCATTACAAAAACCTTCATTTCAACCGGATATATTCTAGGAAACATCTAATGGGGTTAATTTTGTTAACTTGTACTTCAGACTCCATTTAACCTCTACACCTCCCAAAACTGTGATAATTCGGAACAATTATCTATCAAACCAATACATTTTCACTGAACCTGGGGTCAACTTCCACCATATACTTAAAGAGGACCTGAACTCAACACATTCTTCATGGAGAAACCATTACATCACAGGTTTCGTGAAAATAAAATTTGCAGTGGGTGTGTAATGGAGGAAAATAAAAAAGAGAGTCCGTTTCATTGCCTTTTAAACCACAGGCAGTTGAGATGAGGCTTTTTTTCACAGTCCATGTCATGTTAGAATGATTCCCTGGGGCGCAAATAATTTCCTGATAGTTCTGTAAGACACAAGCATTTCGCTTCACTTTATACTTTATAAAACTCAAGCACAGACAAACCACTGAAAGATGCAAAGGAAATGCACAAACCAGAGAAGAAGAAGAGAGAGAAAAAAAAATGCACAAGCACTAAAGAGAGTACAACATGAAAATCGTTTTCAAAAATGGCATTGGGAAATAAAAACCATTACAGACAACACAAACACACTTACACCAATGGCAAAACTTACAAAGCAAAGTCTACCCATTACTCAACCCATCAAAGAGCATGTCGCTTTGGTGCTCTCCAATACAACTCTATAGGCTTCTCTTCCATAAATTATACATTTATATTCATATAGATTTATGTATAACATTTACATACATGTACATCAAGACTGACTTTTTTTTTGTCCAAAAATACATTTTTTTTCTCCAAAGTATGTACTACCATACTAAATTTTTTTGTCACACAAAAATAAGTCATTCTCTGACTATGGCCTTTCAGGAATACCCATGTGCAAAAGCAAGCAAGGGCACTGGGGTTAGAGGAGGGGCCAGGGGTGTCAATCACAGTGACAGAGTTACCTGACAGCATTTTCTGGCTCCAAGCACTAACGCGTGTTCAGATGAGCTGAACAATGCACGATTTTAAAAGAAAAGAAAACACAACAATAAAGAAAAACAAACACTGGGAAAGTAACAACTACAATACATGTCAATAAATGTTTGGTCATTTGCATCACAATAATTTAGTACATAAATATAATTGCAACAGTGATCTGTGATGTGGCTTAATATGGATATTTGTTTGTTTATGTTAAGACTGGTACACAAATAGGTGCAGTTTTTTTTTTTTTTTTCAGAACTTGCACGCAGTACCTGCTTGAAGAGATCCTTAGGTCGGCTATGTAGCGTGTGAGAATATGATTTTCGTGACGGCAGGCAGTGAGGAGAGGAGCATGGATTGCACACGGTCAAGAGAGGAGCGAGCAAGTCCCTTGGATCTAACATGCTTACAGGCCTCAACAAACGGCTGCCAAAACAACGCGTGCTTTTGAAAACGGCTCTTCATTACTTCAAACTAGGCATACACTAACTACGGTTGGGACATGAAATATATTAACGTAACTTTAACATAAATCGTAGAGGCTTTTTTTTTTTTTTTTTTTTGCTCTGGAGAACAAATGCATCACCATAGGTTAAAAGGGGTACAATGAGACACACATCTCTATGATTTAATATCACTAGTGACGGCGTGGTCTTGCACACAGTGATTGTTCTCAGGCAGGGCTTGCAACAGTCTGCTGAGTCTGTGGCATGCTTGCCAGCATCTGTGCTTGGATACATACATACTCACTCCTCTCCAACTGGATGCATATAGTGACAGCACAGTGGCATTGCAATGGGGCTCTGAAGATCCCTTTTGATTGTTTTGTTTTGTTTACTTCGGACCCTCTTAAAAGAGTCTCGAGAAGCCATGGCAGAGGATCGGTCCTTCAAAAGTTGCACAAGTTACAATGAGGCTCTTTACTCAACTAGCGAGCAGCCTCTTGCTTTTGATCAGAAACAACATGTTCAGTGGTTGGATGATTCTTGGTCGTGTTTTGTGGCTACTGAAAAGAAAATTCGATGACATTTCAAGCATGTCCCTATCCAGGTTATAATGGATATTCTTACGGCAACAAGTCTTCAAGTTTAGCTGACTGTTTTTTGTTTGCTTTTTTTTTTTACATAGAAGTGATATAAATCACATGCATTGATGCCTTTTTGTTGCATTCTCTGAAGTGCATTTGTTAACATGCAGGTAAGACCCACACAAGCTAATGCCTAGATTTGCATTGTCATCACAAGAGCGAGACCCCTAAGTGCCTGCATATAGCAAAACAAAACAGGTAAAAAATAAAGAGCTGGACCATCCGTTGACTAGTCGAAAAGTATTGGTCCCATTCTTGAACCTTTTGAAGTTCCCACCCCCCTTCCCCATCCTCTCGAGGAGCGAGAGGGGAAGGCGGAGAAGGATCCCCATCAGAGGAAGAGGAGTCTTCACCGCCGGCCGACTCCAGAGTCCTAGAAGGGGGGGGGGGGGGAGTACTGACCGTTTCTGACCCATTTGTCTTCCGTCTTTGTAGTCCGCTCTCCTGTTCTCCTGTGCTGGGTGGCTCTTTCTGCTAGTCTAGGCATCAGTGCCCCCCACCACCCCCAAGGACACCCCCCACCTCATTTCAGGCGGTCGGAGCGGAAGGAGTCCTCCACGGCCGGGTCGGCCAGCAGGAGGTCTCCGTCTGTCAGCATGCCCAGCCCCTCAAGCGCCAGGGGGTCCATTCGCAGCGAGTCATCGCATGAGAACGAGTCCACTTCAAAACCCGGGACGCCGGACAGAGCGCTGGTGATCTCCTTTGACAGACCGGGCGGAGAATCTCCTACAACACACAAAAAAAAATCGTCTTGAAATCACCCATTTTTGTATAGATTTTGTAGTTTTGTAACTACAACAACTGCTACATGACCTGTACTCTTATCAAAACTAAAAAGGTAGCCACAATAAAAATAAAATGCTAAAAAAAAATAAAATAATGATAATAAAAAACCATAAACTTGCAGAAAGAGAGCTAGAAAGTCACCATGTCTGCACTGCCTGACTGTTTACTTTTCTGGTCACACTTGGAAATCTTTGCCTTCCATAATCAATGTCCAGTGAAACGGTTGCCATGTTTTCTCTTTTTGTTTACCAGGTCATTCAGTCCCACAACAGCACACAGCCAATGTGGTGGCCTGACCTGTGAGAATAATGTTGGGGACGTTGTGCCGTCCACCCCCGCCGTAGTTCTGGTTCTGGTTGGGGTTGCCGAGCTGGTGGTCTGCCGAGTCCAGAAGATCCAGAACCGCCTGGTACGAGCCGTCCTGCACTTTCCCAGCAGAGGAGCCCGTGCCCAGACTGTGGTTGAAGGACAGGCCCTCCACCTGAGTGTCCATGTTAAACTACAGAGGCAACACAGACCAGGCCAGAACAAACATCAACAACACAGGTGACATTAAAGGAGAACGCCGGCACGTCCCAACCTACATTCCAGCGGAAGCAATGGTCGAGTACATCGAGCGTAGCAATGGGGGCAGGCAGTTTGGATAGCTTTTACGTTAGAAGAGTGCCCACATTGCTACGCTATTTTGCTGCCTCGCTAAAACCGCTATAACTCCGTTCAGGTAGCACAGTTTTGGCTCATTTTTTGTCAGCTCGTTGTACTTGACCAATGTTTCCACTGGAATGTAGGTTGGGACGCGCCAGCGTTCTCCTTTGAGGGAACACACCACACAGCACAGGCAAACGCTGAGCTATATGTATAAAGAAATAATGTCATTTGGATTTCAACATTCATGCAGCATTTAATACTGATTTCTAAAGAAATCAATGTTGAAATTCCAGGAAGATCTCTTCCTATAAATTAAATGAACAAAACCATCCTTCAGTGTTGAGACATGGCTGAAAATACACTAAAACCTAAGACACTAATTCAATGGTTCTACAGTGGGTATAACTCTGATTCAATGATATGGGGTAGATTACCAACACAAACCTATAACCCAATAATATAACAAGCGCCCATCTACTGGATAAAAAAAAAAAAAGCCATAAGGTTGCGCCTACCTGCTGAGTGAGGTTCTGGTTGGCTCTGCCTCCGAGCTGCAGGCCAAGGTATGGTTCATCCAGCAGAGACAGCAGAGCGTCCTGGAGACAGACACACCGCAGCCGTTATGAAGTCATGGAAAAACATTGAAGTCCGGATGAGGATGACTCAATCCAGCATCTGGGAATCTCTGGTCCAGTAAAATCTAATGGCTGCTTTATGGCAACGCCATTCATTCAGCTAATCACCAAACGCTTCAGCAGACCTCGCTCTAATGGGAGAGATTCTGCTGAACCAGATTATTGCCATCTCTTTTCTCTCTCTCTCTCTCTCTCTCTCTCTCTCTCATATCCTTTGAAATAGGCCACTGATGGACAAACACTTCCTCCCAAAACACACACACAAACGAACAATGACTTGCATTAGAACTTTTAGCACTCTCGGTATCCCTCATTAGACCGTGCAGAAGTCATCAGGGTTGCGGCGATAACATTACATAAGGGACAAAGTAATATAATCCCATTTGAGAGTTGGGAGGGAAGGCTTTTTGTCCTTTGTCTCTGCAAAGGGCTCACACACACACACACACACACACACACACACAC
>JASCQY010000010.1:15268401-15279528 GCA_030264315.1 Sardinella tawilis
AGGGAGGGAAAGAGAGAGAGAGAGGGAGGGAGGAACAGAGAGGGAGGGAAAGAGAGAGAGAGAGGGAGGGAGGGACAGAGAGGGAGGGACAGGAAAAGACAAAGAAGAGAGATGGGAGGGAAAAAGAGAGGGAGAGAGAGAGACAAGAGAAAGAGGAGAGAAAAAAGAAATGGGAGGAAGAAAGGGAGGAGAGAAAGGGAGAGAAAGAGAAAAAAGGAGAATGAGGCGCAAGAGATGGGAGAAAAACAATCAGAGAGAGAGAGAGAGAGAGAGAGAGATAGAAAGACAGACAGACAAACACAGACAGACAGAGAGAGAGAGACAGAGAGACAGAGAGAGAGAGAGAGAGAGAGAGAGAGAGAGAAGTGCCCAAAGAGGCCGAGAGAGCCAGGAGAACCAGAGACAGAGTGAACCAAAGCGTGAAAAAGACAGAGAGGGAGAGAGGAGAGGGTGCTGAGCCATAATGAGCTGTTGTTGTCTGACTGTAGCTGGTCTATGGGGAAGTATCATAACGCCTGTGAAGTCATTAGAGACCCCACAAGCAAAAAAAAATAAATAAATACACTGAAAACAATGCAAACCCCGGTGCATAAATGACTCCATTCCGTTTTCTTTCCCCTCTACGCACGTTAGAATTAGCCCATACGAACGCGGCGCATGGCGTCTCACCTGAAAGTCGGGCGCATTTCTGCCAATCTGGTTGACGTTTGGCAAGGAGCCCCCGTAATATGGACCCTGAGTTCTGGCCAGGCGCACCTTCTGAGCCTGAATCTGCGGAAAAAAGAGAGCGCGCACACGCACACGCACACACACACACACACACACACACACACACACACACACACACAGAGACACACACATACATAAGCACCCCATTATGAGTCATCCTCTACCAGGCCAGCAGTCACTTCAGCCTCTCTGGTTTCAGAGTTCGGTGCTCAACACACAGGCCTACATGAGCCTCGTAAACACGCTCCAAACTCCTTCAACCCACATGCAAGCATGTCTGCCCTAAACGCATCACAACATCCCTCCCACTCGCTAAAAAAATGTGACACGAGAAAGGAAGTCAAGCATGAGTCATTCAGTCTGGTTATGATAC
Organism: Sardinella tawilis; assembly: GCA_030264315.1. NCBI lineage: Eukaryota > Metazoa > Chordata > Actinopteri > Clupeiformes > Clupeidae > Sardinella > Sardinella tawilis. Next base: position 15,269,504 of record JASCQY010000010.1, read on the forward strand.
TATACTTTTACAACCAAACAGAGAAGGCTTCACTCATGCCATAAGGCCATAGGTAAAACAAGGGCCATCTGCTAGCAGCCTGAGATCACACAGGGCAATGTGGTGGCAGTCAGTCAATCTCAGTGGGTCACTTTGCCCATTCAAATGACGTCCCACAAGCCCTCCGCATAAAGGCATGATTTCTTCACAACTGAAGGATCTGGTGCCATTGATATGAATGTAGGCTAACTCTGGTGGTTGTTGTCAGTCATTTTGGCAACGTTAACAGCCAAATGGAAATGTAATGTAACGGAAAAGTGATTGTGATTTCGGGAAGAGATTTAACATGTGAACATTGCAGTATGGTTCCGCGCTAGTGTAATGAGTGGGGGTGTGACTGAATGGGTAGGATTTGGTGATTACAGTAGACAGTAGATAGAGATGCCATCACTGCATGTTCTGTTACATTTGTTTTGAAGATATGGTCAATATGCCCTGGTTTAAGCATGTATGTAAATCAATACAATTATATTTAAAATACATAAAAAATTAAAAAAAAAAAAAAAACGAAAACACTTGATGCTGGTAGTGCATTGCTGTCTGCATTACACCTAGCATAACAACTCAGGAACTGAGAAGGGAGGAGGCTCAAATCTAGCAAATAAATACCCAGGCCACTGATACACCTCATTGCAAATAGTTTACTCATCAGCAAACCAGCCCATTAAAACAGCGCTCCCATGCAGACTTTAATTTAGTGTATCAGTGGTGAGGCAGACTTGGCCAAGCAAGTAGTTCTGGGATGGTATGTACTGTGTTATTGTAATGGAAGTAACACGGACTCTCCATGGGCTACAGTACTGCAGGAAGCATAGGCTAACAGTTTTGCTTTTCTTGCTGCTTTACTGTGATCATAAAATCTGATGTCTGATAACATCTGCACCAATAGACAAAAAAAAAACCAGAAAACAAAAACACATAATATGGTGGTTCTCAGTGAAACTCAAATGAGGACGACAACAACAAGAGCAGCAGCAACAACAACAGATTCAACTTGTGGAGGGGGTACCAAGGAGATAGGAAGTGACATTTTGAGGGGTGGGAGTTCCCTCCAGTAAACAAGATTTCTCATTATGTTTATCTAGAGGTTAGCTGGCTAAAATGCAAGCGCCACTGGCGTGAACAGTCGTCTTCCCACATTAACTCAGCCGCCTCACTCGCAGCAAAAAATTACCACGGAAAGCGCGCCCGATTTCAGCAAGGCATGGCGGAGAAATGGCCACAGCCCAAAGTGGAGTGCGAGGGGTGAAGGTCACAGAGGCAGAGAGGCATTTCTTTTGCTCCTGTCAAAAGAAGAAATCGCTCAATCATGCATCCCTGTCGCAGCTGGCCCTCTATGGCCAGTTTAAATCAAGCCTCCATAATGACGGGTGTTGGTACTTCTTAGTGTAGTGCCTATAGCTTTCCGGCATTATCACAAGCAAACCATTGTTCTACATTGCCCCTAGACCAATGGCATTTCACATTCCAAACCCCTTTCAAAGCAATAGAACTGGAAGAAACAGAAAGAGGGAGAGAGAAAGGGAGAGAGAGACAGAGGCAGGGCAGAGAGAGAGAGAGAGAGGGAGAAAGATAGGGAGGAAGAGAATGAGTAAAGGACTGAAAGACAAGAATGACAGTGACAATCTACTGCTTTGTGTTGCTGGCTGAAGTGCCACTGGAACAACATTTGGACTATACATCAACATGGAGGGGCAACACGAGGACAGGGCAATGGTTCAGGGACCCACACGTGAGAATGAATGAAAAGAGACGAGGAGGAGGAGGAGGAGGAGGAGGAATGTTGAGTGCAAGGACAAGACAGAGAGAAAATCCTGTGATATCAAATTAATTTGGACCAACCTTCACATGGGGTGGGGGTGGGGGTGGGGGGGCTCTCTAAGAGCCTAAGTCAAGAGGACTTCTGGGAAAGCACAGCCTTTCGTCAGGATGATTTATTTCAGCCGATTTAATTATATTAGCCGAGGGAGGAAGAAAAACGTCCGGATTTTTAACACAACACCAAGGTTTTTCTCCACTACAATCCATCCTGCTGGCATTCGCTTTCTGCACTGCACCGACGGACATATTGGGCCTGAATCAGGTGTCGCGGCCACTGCAGTAGTAAACTATGACATCTGTGAGACACTGCATGCTAAGTTCCTTAAGGACAGATGAAACATAAGCCTGTGAAATCTTCTAAAATCAGATACCATTGAAATATTACAAAAAGGCTGTAGTTAAAAAAAAAACACTCAAAGCAAAAAGGTAATATCTACTAGTCACTAGTCTGGGGCAATAAAATGGTTAAATGCTGTAATAATGACGTAATATCCATAGGTTGTTTATATTAGAATTATAGCCCCCTGATGGACCAATACAGACAGACCGCAACAACTAAGTTTGGGATAATGTTGCCAAGTTCCTTCCTCTAAGGTTGCAAAGACCACTGCAATTCCAAAATATTAAATCTTCTTCCGCCTTAAACACACACACACATTGCCAACAGACAACCCATGTTTCCTCACATTACACTGAGGAGCTGTGGGGTGACAACTGTTATCACTTGAACATGGCAGCATCAGCATCCTGAAAATGGGCGTCAAATCCCTAGTTGTTGCTTGCTGCTGCAAGAGGCCTGATAGACTGTGTAATAACAAACCAAGGAGAATAGAAACCCCTCTTCACAACAGCAATAAAGAAAGTCTTGAGCTCAGAGACTGTGTGGGTGTATGGTATTTTATGAGTGCTGGGAGAGTGCACAGGCAGGGATGAGATGAGGAGAGTCAAACCAGAGCAGATCCAAGTAAACAGTGTTTACGTATAGCCCTGGGCAAACCTGGACTTTAGCTACTAATTCATACCACGTTCAGACACAGAACTTGTTTAGAAAACCTTGTTATCACACTAAATTATTTCATTTTCAATTAAGCACTTCTGCGTGTTCAAGAGAAAGCCCCGTGGAAGGCACTGATACGGCAAAAACTGAGGGAGAAAAACCTTGGACATGGACTTTATACATTTTAAACCGCGTTCAGTCTATTTCAATAAAGAAATCTCTTATACACACTACGCTTGTTCAACAAAAGTGTGAAGCATTTTGATTGGAGAGGAAGATGAGAAAATAAGATGCTAAATAATGTCAGATTAAACACATCACAGATGGAAACGCAAGACGTGCGGACGAATGATGGACCATCTGGTCGCACAACCCAACTTGTCAAGTTCGATCGCAGCATCTCTTAAAAATATTTTTGAATGCAGAGTAAATCAGATCTTAGACAAATATTCTTTGTTTAATGTTTGATTTTGATTGTTGGATATGTCGTATACATTTGTACGAAGCGTTAATCAATAACGTTACTGAAAAAATGCTTAAATCACGGTTACGGAAAACATGCAGGCTGGCAATTCCAAAATCCGGATGGCTGTTTTTGGAATCCTGATATCGACACAGGTTGTTTCAGATTCGAATTCCAAAGTGGCAAATCTGAGTGATGTGCCACTGATTTTCTCAACCAGCAATCCGTAACATTAACTAGTTACGGTTTCTGACACTTTCCATTGTAAAACTACGAGCAAAATAAATAACCGACCTAATGCACAGGATGAGAGAAAAAAAATCGCACCACTACACTAAACATAGTCTATTGTATATTTCTAGACCTAAGAATTAGCTTGTTGAATATCCGTAGCATTACGTTAGCTAGCAGACGTTCAGAAAGGTGTAATTCTAAGCGATAAAAGTAAGATCACAGACTAACAGGTAACAACACATTCACAAAATTATGACGCAAGTTAAGAGAGTTAAAGTCAAGAAAATAAGAACTGCTAAACTCTGAAGTTAACTAAGCACACTTTAACGTTTTAGTTACAGTAAGCTAGCAAGCTAGTTAGCCTCGCTAACGAGTACTCATTCCTCATCCGTCAAAATAAAATAAGCAACTGGACGCTTGTTGATAGCTAATGCTAGACGCGTTACTTCGCTAACGTTAGCGGCAGCGCTATGCAAAGTGTTGTACCAGTGCGTATTGCGTGGGTAGGACTTGCTACAGCGAGCTGTCAAAATTTAACAAGTTCGTTTAACATGTGAAAATGACAAATGATGTCCAATTGACACTTCAACCAGGTACGTCCGTTCAGTGGTTAGCAACCTATTTCTGGTGTTTAGGGTCTGCCGCTAGCTAGCAAGCTTTCAAGCGGATACCCAGGGAGGCCTGTCTTACCTCCAGCTCGTCCCCGGTTCCCTCCACTACTTACCCGAGTTGAAGTAATGTCCATCATGACCTCCTGAAACGCAGCAGTCTCTTCGGCCTGCCGCTGTGTGTGCAGGGCTATTTTCTCGCTAAACTTTCGTGGGTTAGACACCCCGGACCCAGGACCTGTATTCGGTCCCGGTCCGGGTCCACAGCCGCTTGCACTCGCAGCGGACATCTTCTACAACTCTGTGACTTCCCCGCAGACCGAGATGATCTGACTTGTGGAGAGGGCAAGAGGGGAGGGGAGGAGAGGGGGAGGGGTCGAGCCATCTCGACAGTTGTCTACAAGGCCTTATGGGACGTGTAGTTCTTGGTTCTTTTTACTGCTCGCCTTGCTTGCAAATTCTTCATTCTTGTTTCTAACATAAACACTATTTCTTTGGGAAGACTCAAAAGTTTTGTGGTGGTAATAACACAAGCGATCTGTATCTGCATATAGTATTCCAAGACTACATCCTTTGTTATTTTAGTAATGTAAAGGATTAAGAGCATAAGACCTACTCTTCTACACAATTCAAATTATTCAATCATATTTTTCTACAGGTCAGATTTTGACACCACCAGAAAATGCCCACCTCTGAGGATTTCAAACCTAAAGGTTCAGGAACAGAGGAAATGTGTCAAATAATGTTTTTCTCATTGGTAATGTTGTTTGGTAATCACTGAGCATTCATCATTTTTTACAAGTACGGCCTAGGCCTACAACAAGTAGAATGTATCCTATTTATTTATTCCATGATGGTCTGGACTAATGCATTATTATTGTAATAGGCTATAATACAAATATGTTAATCACATAAAAGAGTGAGATGGCCCATTTGAGTGCTTTGTATTTCTTTTTTTTATTTCACCACATCAGAAAAAAGCCACTTAGTGGCCAAATGGAAATCCACGAATCATCTCTGATTGAACTGAGTCAAACATTATAGTGAATTCTATGGTTAACACTTTAAAGGGCAGAACAGTAAGTGTTACTTGTATTAATAATAGTTAACAAGAATAGCTTTATTAAACAGATGCTGGGGCAAGGACAGTCAGTATCCAGCAAATTATAACACATTATCCAACAAAATGTATTATTACAAAATATAATGCAAAATATTATTTTGTCACAAAATTAGAGCTGATATGTCTGACTAATTGTTATCAAAAGGGAAAAGAAATCATTAATCACATCTCAGCCAAGTCTGGGGGGTATTCCAGGAAAGTGGCAAGCCTGGTTAAATTAAGCTGGAGGTAGTGGTACATCTGATATTAGAAAAGCCTGGATCCCCATTCTCTTAGACAAAGCCAGCCGGCTACTCTATTAGCAGGTTCGCCACTTTCTCGAGGTTGACTGAGCCAGGTTCATAACTTAACCAGCTCCTTGGAATACCTCCCTGCAGTAGACTGTAAGCTCTACAAATCCATGTATTGCATAATCTTAGACTCTATATCTTAGATTCTACATTTCTTCTCCATACAAATACCAGTCCTCAATAGTTGTCAGATGCTATTCTGTTTTTACAGTTTGATAAACAGAACTCCAGTCACTACAGCAAAGCCAGTGAGCAACAGTGCCACCTTTGGGATGCGATCTTTAGGAGAGCCCAGCTCATGTGGCAGGATCTCCATGAAGGTAATATAGATGAAGGTTCCAGAAGTCAGACCTTCTAGGGTGGATCGAGCCAGTTGGTGCTGCGGCGTCGACTTCATCTCCGTCAGCCCAATGCCCAGTGCCATACCCAATGGAGACATGATGGAGAAGAGCAGGAGACTCCCAACTACCGCAGCCCGTTTCAGCCGACTCTGAGTCAATTTCAGGGACAGACTGAAGGCAATGATACTCTTATGGATAAGCAAGGCCAGGCAGATTTCCAGCACCTGCTGAGAGTCCTGCTGTAGTCCTACCGCTAGACCTTCGAACACAGAGTGAAGACTGAGAGAGAATACCAGGATGAAGGCACGGATAGCTGAGTGGGAGTTAAAGTCAACGTGGAAATGGATGCCATCTGTGCCGGAGCCTCGTCTGCCGAGTTCTGTCCGCGCGTGACTTGATGAAGCGACTTGGTGTGTGTGTCTTGGGTGGTCTTTGTCATGTGCTTGGATGCCAGGCCCCACCAACAGCGCTTGTCTCTCCTCTGAGATATTCCCAGACTCATCTCTGAGGGCCAAGACAATCTGCTCCATTACCAAGACCATAAAGAAGCCCATGGCCATGATGAACTCAGGGAGGGGGAAATGAAGCTACGAGATAAGATAAAGGAACATATGAAAAAAGTGAAATTTTACAGCTCACTTCCTCTTTTCACAAATAGGTACAGGAAAGCTGGACCCATTGTAAATTTTATGGTGCAAATAAGGTGTCTTTATGACTGTCTATAAGTCATTCATTAATTTTCTTATTTATGAAATGTCAAATTAAGTGATAAAGACAACAACTCATCTGAGAACTATGATACTGTATGCTGATGTATTGTGCAAAGAAAGACAATGAAAAACATCTTCCTTACGGTAATGTCAACATTCTGGAATGCCCGGTTAATCTCTGCCAGATAGTCAGGGATCAGGTCCAATAGACAGGTGGCCAAAAACACTCCCCCAGCAAAGCAACTGACATAACTCAATATTTTGTGTCGGATTTCTGTGAAACAGAACTTCAGATTTGAGTATGCATTTTTGTGATCTACTGTACACCAAATGTTTTAAAATGCTAAATTATGACTGGAATTTTGCATGTTTCCAGAGATGGTGCTTTGGCACGCGCTATTACCTGGATTTGTGCACCAACGACCTGTGCCCCTTATGATGCACAAGGGGGCTGAGCCAAAGAGGAGGGTTGCTGAGAACAGCACAAACAAGGCGCCTAATTTTATCTCCAATCCGGGAACTGAGGCAGATGTCCCCTCCATTTCACAATGCCAAGTCGAGAGGCTCTTCAGGGAAGCTCACTCTCTTACTCTTCTATTTACCTTGCCGGAAAGGACTGCAAGAATGATGACAGGCAACTTTCATTGAGGTTTGCAAACAAGCTATAATGGATAGAATACTCTGTGAAGGGGAAATCCCCTGCCGAAAAGACAAGACAGGAATAGGCTTAACTTTAGTTATCAACCTCTACAACGACTGAAATCATTGCTAAATAAAAATGAAATTAACACACATTCTTACGAATTAATTCTTACGACACAAAAATTAAAATGCTCTCAATTTCCTGGTTTTAAATACTGATAGACTAGATAGGACAAACTTTAAGTTGTCTAGAAGCTTACAAAGGCTAAAGAAATGCATTATTCAGGTGGGTGAAAAGCCCTTATGAAGAGGATCATACAACGTGCTGTTGCGCGTCACCGTTATCAATCGATGGAAGTAAGAGATACAAACTAATTACGCTAATTACGCACTATCTTAACATGCGTGCAGGGTGCACTTCCTTCAGCGAGGCTCACTTGTGAGAGAATTGAGAGAAGAATCAGTGGTAAACACTGCCATGATCAGCCGTCATGCATGAAGAAAAGTTTCAGCTGAACTTACGTCGCTTCCTCCTTGCTTCTTTTTTCTGATCACATCAAACCGTTGTATTCAGCGGTGTAGGACATGTGGTTAGTCTACATTACTGGACCTCTGTTTACAGACGGAATCCCTTTTTCTTACAGCCTGTATTCTTGTTCGTTGGTGAAGAATGCCCTTGGACCGCCTTGTTCCGACGCCGTGTTCCTGTTTTACGGGAATGTATGAGTCAAATCACCCCCACATCGGTCAGCTGAGTAAGCCACAGAGTAGGCTATGCTAGTGGGAGGGATCCCATCCCGAATAAATTTTGGGCATGTCTTCTCGGAAAGACATGCCACTGTTCCAAACAATACCCTATCAGCTGTATATTTACTGTGGGTCTAGACTATTGGTCAAATTTGACTGTTAGTCAAGTAAATGGGTTGAAGCTATTGCCAGCAGGAGCAGATCCTTATTTACCACGGCCTCCACTGTCATAAAATAAACCCAAAATAATTCAATATGTTAAAGGTAGTTTATGATTTTTTTTTTTCAATCATCTGTGGAATGGACAGGGCTTGAAAAACTATGACCTATCATTTGACAGACCAGCATCCCCCACTGGACAGTTGTATGTCAATCAAATGGTCATACTCAACCATTGGAGGAAAGGGGCAGAACCGTGGGTGGAACCTTTTTCAGAATCTGACGGTTTTGAGAATTCCATACCCTACTTTTAAGCTATGAGAGTGTTGAGCAACTATTTCTAATACCAACCTGTTTACCTGTTCACATTGTTTTCTGTGTCCTATCCATGAGATCATACACACTCACAGTCCCCCATAACTGTACTGGTGGCTTATACTGTATGTCACAGTGTCATGGGCTGCCTCATGCACTTACCAACTGTTCCACACACCATACCAAGACAATCTTGTGCGCCGTCTTGCACCACTGGCCTGCTGTCCATTTCACTATCCATGCCTCCTTCTACATTCACCCACTGTTCAATGTAATGCACCTTCTGTCCTGCATCACTTGTTGTCACTGTCCCATGGGTTAGGTTTAGGGTTTGGTTCAGGGTTAGGTTTGTAACAATTGTCAAGTGTCACGGGAGAGTGGTGCAGGATAGATGAGGAATCAGACAGTGGGTGAGTGGTGCAGGACAGTAACTGTAAGCAAATGGCATGGGACAGTATAGCATATATGGGTTAAAGATATTTTGGGGGCTTTTTATGCCTTTATTTCGACAAGACAGTGAAAGAGTGACAGGAAATGAGTGGGAGAGAGAGATGGGGAAGGATCGGGAAATGACCATGGGTTGGCCTTGAACCCGGGTCCCCGAAGTCATGGTATGGCCGGTGCCTTAGCCAACTGAGCCACGGCGCCCCCTACAGTACAGTTTTGTTGGCCTACCTAAGGACAGATGAAGGCTACTTTCATGTGCAAACTCCAATGTCAAATACACTCATACAGTGTGTAGCAAAATGTAACAAATCGTTTGTGGCAGGCTGCAAATTTTCAAGGTTATGCAGTACATTTCTACTCTACTCTCTTATGAGCTAGCAACAACTCATGCACCAAGAGCTCAAGAAGCCAAATTTAAACAGAGTACCCAAAAGACATGTATTTCTTAAGATAATAGGCTATTTGTTGTTCTTTCATTCAAAGTCTTTCTAAGGAGCAAAATATTTTATGAGCAAAACATGTGAAAAAGATGCTATTAGTGCTGGCAAAGTTCTGAATTTTGAATAATGAGTTGATTGACTTTCCTCTGTTTATCTAGAGATATCTCAAATATAGCCTAATACTTTTCTTTCACTTACTGCATGCATCTGTGCCATACATACAGTCATCAATTTTTATCAGTCAATAAAAAAGTTCTCTCACATGGAAAACGTTTCTTGAACTCTGACAGAGTTCACTCCACACATTCTTCAGGGCACGAATAAACAAAATGGTAGCCTACATTTTCTATCCAAAATGTCAATGTTTAAGTGAATAGAGTAGCACTTGATTTGTGTTTAATGCACAATGGTGTGTGGATGAGTTACCAAAGTGAAGGTCTGCATACCCCAATCAGACTATGTGTGGATATACTCAATGTATCTACTCAAGTCTTCTCCTCCAGGTCAGCACTGTAGTCCAGGCAGTATAATATCAATATGCTTTTTGAAGACAGGGGCACTTTTTACTAGCATAGGCGAAAGCCGACTATTGACTCCGTCATATAGTCTAGCTAAAGCCAAGAGGATTTCGTCTCCGAGGAGGGTGGGA
>JASCQY010000010.1:15320062-15331761 GCA_030264315.1 Sardinella tawilis
GTGTGTTTGTGTGTGTGTGTGTGTGTGTGTGTGTGTGTGTGTGTGTGTGGGTGTGTGTGTGTGTATGTGTGTGTGTGTGTGTGCGTGTGTGTGTTTGAGACTGTGTCAAAAAAAAACTCCTCTATTTCCTCTTGCGCTTGCTGTCTCCCGGTGCAGTGATCGTTCCTTTGAGAGGGGCAGACAGGACAAAGGCCTCGAAAAACCTGGCAGCTGTGAGGGCCTTTTCCCCTTGGACCATTTGCCTAAATCAGCCTGTCTCTCTCCTCATGTACCCCCCCCCACACACACACACACACACACACCCCTGAGACCTGCTCAAATCTGCGCAGGACAAAAAACACACCCCTCTGACAAGCCTTGAACTCGACTGGCCGGCAGACGTCTGTATGCTTGCATATATGTCAGGGGGGGGGGGGTTGTTACTGGGTAGCCTCGTCGCGTGTGTGTGCTGGGGTGATAAATGTCCATGACAACCAGACGCAGCTCCCAGCGAGAGACATTTCTTAAGCATCCAGGGATACTCAGACCACCCCCCCCCATACACACACACACACACACACACACCCCACACACACACACACACACACACACACTCTACCCCCTATCAGAGTTTTTAGAGTAGAATAGATGATTTTCATATGAGGAGTCAAGCAATACAATAGCGCTTGCTGTATAGCTGAGATAAAAACAAAGCCATGACTGGGCATATTGGCGCTGAAACGTTCACAAACACCAACTTCTTTTGGATTTGGATTTACACAATCATTGCAATTATTAATCATTTAAAGAATGCGTGTTAAAACAGAATATTATGTAAAGTATGTAGGCTGTCGAAAGACTTTTTTTGTGGTCTTGTTTTGTTCTTTGATAGTGTACTGTATGTTTTATTGTTTACAGTGCATTCAGAGGTGACTAAACTTAAACCATATTGTCTGGTTTGGTCAGTAGAGTGTACTGTAGCTGAGGGCATTCAAAATACTCCCATAGCGAGACGCTCACTTCACTGTGAAAGTCCCGCAATCTAACGAGATCGAGGCAAAAACAGAACAGCATGGCTTCTCAGTAATGAGCGGCATAGTTTGCTGTCTTTAACCGAGTGTATGCAGACCACGTTTAGTAATTATAGACATCTACAGTACTTGGGTTTTATATTCTTCACTTACGTTTAGGGGTGAGAAATAGACTCACTGCATCTTGGGCAGTCGGTTTACCACTTCTTACAGAAAGCACTGACTTACTTGTCACTGTAGACTATACATACATAGGCCTACTTCGTAACAAAGATGATGTTGTTATTGTTTTGTTCTTGCTGAGGGACCATGTGACAGATTTAGTTTTTTACTTCTGTATCTTCATGCCTTTTGTTTGCCATGTAAGCTGTTCTTAAAGTGAAACCTAAACAGACCCTTTTTCATGATGTGCATGAAATTTGACACATTCATTTTCATTCTATCTCTTCTCATTTCCTGTTATTCTACTAGGGGCTTCATAGAGGCCTAAATCAGATGTCTGGTGAAATATGCTGGCATCACACACTCTGCTGTGTTTCATATCGTAAACCTGCAAATCCTCCTACAGGAAACATACAAGCGTCCTGAAAAGCTGCAATTCACAGCTCATTGGAAGCTTTAGGCAGTAGGATAAATGTACTGAGCATTTTATTTATTTTGTTGTTGGTGTAAGGAGATAAATCATTCATATTAATATCATTTGCATAAAAATGGCCAACAGCTGCTTGTCTGCTTTTCTTTTTTCTCTGTGTGTCAGATAGCCTACAAATGCCTTGAGGATAAATGACAAAGCAACTTATTTTCATGTAGATCTATCAGTTTTGCATGGTCACATTTACATACAAGAGAGCAGCTCCAGTTCAAAAGTGTGTTTTGTTTGACGTCTGTGGTCAGAGCTATTCATGGTGCACAAACTAACCAGGAGTAAAGGTGTAAGCAAATTGTTTATTGAGACAAGACTTGATATTTCCTGTGTTGTACTCCTGCCTCCTTAGATGTGTGTGTATCTATAGTGTTCTGTTCTACTAATGAGTCAGTGAGAAGACCCAAGTCCCTTTGCTGCGAGACTGTATACACAGAGTGTGTGTGTGTGTATGTGTGTGTGTGTGTGAGAGAGAGAAAGAGAGTGTGTGTGTGCTCACACACAGACACATTCCCACACGCGCACACACACACACACACACACACACACACACACACACACACATACATTAGCTGCAGGAGCTCTCCTGTCAAGCCTGGTGTCGGGCGAAGCGCTAACATCTGGAGTGTGACTGCCTGGGACGACTCATCATCTGAGAAGGATAATTAGCTGTAGTGCACTATGTATGGAAAGGGCTTTGAGATTAAATGAGACGTCTCCTCTTCCCTCTCTCTCCCCTTCCAAGGTCTGCGGTTGTAGAACCAGTGATTTCTATAATGTAATCTTTGTCCGTGAATGTGGGCTTGCTGTCACTCTTTTGGACCATGGATGTTTAATACATAGTCCACAATTTCGAGTTTTAATGTTTTTTTTTCTTTCTGTACATATGGTTTTATTTTAGATAAAGACAACATGAAATTCTGTTTCCTCTGCTAGCCTGCTTGCTCTGAATTCTCAGCGGTCTGCAGGGTAGCCTGCGCTGGGATCCGGAGAGAGAGAGTGGGAAATGAACCTCGGAATGTTTTCAGATCCTCCTCACGACTCAGACTCACTCAGGAAATGCGCTATGAACATGTTGACACCTCGTGCACACTTTTTAATTAGGTGAGCCCTTCCCACTTGGCACCGCTAACACATTTGTGGGCATGCTGTTGGCAAAGCCAGGCAAGAGTGTGCCAACAGCCACACAGCCTGAGTCCCCCGAAGGACCTGACTCTGATGACACAAGTTGCACACACTGCTTCCTATCGCCGGAGGAGGCTTGCTACCAAGGGCACATCTTCAGTGCCAGAGCCATAGCAAACAATGGGACAGGCAAACCAGGCAAACCCCTCAGTTGAAGGACAACTCATAATGTTGGTCTATCACAAGATTTCTGTGATAACTGCTTATGATAAGTTGCCCAAGCAGTCACCTTGCTGCTGAGATGTTAAGTATAAAAAAAATAAAACATTGAACTGGAAATTGAAGAATGCAATCCATCTCCTTTAAACCTGAACCTTCTTGATCTGCACCACAACCGGGAAGCGCAGCGTTTTGAAGAAATAAGAAATTCATTGATCCTGCCATATTGGAAAATACTGGAAGACTGGGGGTGGCCCCCATACCCCTTTGCCTATATAAACCCCTGAGTCTACCGAAATGATCCTGCGGCTAGCTAGTGTTGTGCTCTTTCAGTAGAGGTGCCTGTTTTTCAGTTACTAGGCCTGCTACATCCTTCATGGGCTCAATGGCTGTCCATAGGTGTGCTGTTGTCTCATACTGTCACTTTACCCCTCATGTTAGGCGTTTACTTGTCATCCTGTGATTGCCAGTGAAAGGAGACACTGATTCAGATATCTTTTTTTTTTCAATAGCACATTTATTCAATTGAAACCCTGAACATTCAGGGCTAATCTATGGGAGGGAGGGTTCCAGAGTAAAATGCCATTGAACAGGTTACCACCTCTTGTCACGTACATCAATGTCACCATTACTATACATTCTCATTTGCACGACAAAAGAGTTGAACATTATTACATGAACCTGCAGAAACCTTTCAGGAGATAAAACCCTGTGTTGGAGTTATAAAAAAATACCCTTGCCAACTCCACCTGAGCCTTAAGGCTTAATCCTCTATTGTTTAGGCCTGAATTTGGTACAGAGACAATGATGTTCAAAAGACAGATAAAAAGGAAGACATCTGCATGTTCAAAATCAGAGCAATCTTATATCAAACCTCCCGTGAGACGTCAACGAACTGTGGAAATTCTAGGGACTAAGCTATTTAGATGGAAAAACCCAACATTTTCCAGGCCAGTATGTTTCCTGTAGCCTTCCTTCCCCTGGATTCCTTCATGTCAGGTAATTCCTATCTGAAGTCACTTGTTAAGTTAACGATCAGTTTATCAGATCTCAGACTCCCTACCTTTGGAATAGCTTACAGTCTTGGAGTTATTGCTCAGAGTAAGGCTTTTAATACCCTGGGGTCTCTGTCTGACTCTGAAGTCCACCGGGAGTGTGTTCTGTATCAGTTCTTTAGTCCATAGAGGGACATGCGGAAGACTTGCAACTGGTTTGGAGTCATGCCTAATCTGCATGATTCTAAACCCTGAAGCCAAACTTCATTTCAGCCAAGATCGCATAAAGTTGATTTTTACTGAAAAAGTCATCCAAATGTCACTCTGTGCACAGTTATCTGTTGTTTGATGAAGTACAGCCAGAAAGTCATACATCCACATCCGATATAAATGGTTTAACTTGAAGGACATTCTTAAAAACAACACATGGCTTGTTTAGCACCATCACAGCTATTTAGTTTAACTCTGGTCGAAGGAGCTATGCCCACTCGCCCAGGGAAAAAATCTTAATGTTTAACAATGTGACAATCTGTGAACGAGCTGGTCTTAAGGGCCAGAGAGTCCTTCAGTGAGGAAACAGTGGTTACGTAACACAGCACTGCGTTTCAAAGGGGCTCAGACTCCAAGATTTGTCAGGCAAATAACCACCTGGTGTCCGCCAAGACAAATTACTTGAGATGAAAACCTTCTGTGAACCCTTTTGCTGTGCTTCCAGGACGTTTGGAGATAATGAGCTATGGATGCTGACAGATGCCAAGGCCACTGGGTTCAGCTGTCTGCTAGCACCGTCAGGCACGCCGTCAACATCCCCATCACCATCATTATCTTCCTCATCCTCTTCCTCATCATCACTATTGTCATCGCAATGTCATACCAGGACAGGCAAACTCAAAGGGAAGACCATTAATTGAAAGATACAGGTGCACAACATCCAGCTGTTTCACTTTAGCGAGACTACCAAGGTAATTACTGCCAAACAGGGATAATAAGGTTGCATTCAAGAGGCATGTGATAAAGAGGTCTCTTCTGTCAGACAAAAGAAGAAAATACTGCAAAAACGCATATGATTAGGGAGACATGGGAGGAATGCAGCATGGTCTGTAATTGGCCAGAACGAGAACGATCACGCCCACTCACAGTCATACTGGGGACTCTTGTGCTTTGGTGAAACTTTGGCAGATCCACTTTAAGTCCACCACGTCATCTGCACCCTTTTCTGGTCACCTGGGAATGTGTGATTTTGACGCACGGTACTAAGAATGTTGCTTTTTCACAAGTGAGATCAGACATCTTTATTTGGAAACACAAACTCCTCCTTTTGTTGTCCTCAAAATCAAGCGTTTCTTTTTATTGCCCTACAAAAAAGCACTTTAAACAATAAAAATACAAAAAAATATATATAACACTGTTGGTAATTTAAATGTGAATGACAGAGCAGCTTGAACTGTAATCACGGAATTGTGCAAACACATTAACCTACACAGGAACTGTAAAACAAGGAGTGGGCTACTGGCAAGACAAACCCTTTGGTCATTTCACTGTGGGACCTATACTGCGACTCAGCCTTCGTCAATGCTCGTGACTTCATCTCATGTTTATTAGCAACATTGCATAGTTACCCAAACTCTGAAGAACAAAACAAACAAACAAAAAAATAAACAATAAACACCGCCAAAGTTCTTGCACAACCCGTTGAGGTCAAGCATTCCAGTTTACATTGGTTCCCCTCTCAGCGTTCAGGAGACTGTGGGTGATACAGCACAAACTCACACACACGCACACACACACACACACACACACACTCATTGGTGTTTGTAAGAGCAGGATGACAATGTGTGTGTGTGTGCACGAGCTTTTAGAGGATACACTAAGGCAGCTTAAGTGTAGTTTTTTTTTTGTTTATTTGTTGTTGTTTTTTTTTTGGATGACACCAGTTTTGGAAAATGCCACTTGGGTGTAAAAAGAAGTCAGGGGGCCAAACGCCGGCCCTGTGTTGTCTTCCTGGCTACAGGAGATTGTCTCTTCTGCCACTTAGGTCATTTCGCTTGATTTGATGTCGCTCCGCTCCTCAAAGACAGCGTGCCAGTGTGTTACTCCGCTTGTTTTACAGCATAGTCTATAGTGCAAAAATGTGTGATCGTTACTCTCCCCTCTCTTTCTCTAGCCGTGACCTCCTCAGTCTGTTCTCATTACTGCATGGGCATAAAGTCCGATTTCAGATTTGTGGTTCTACCTGATTCTCCTCACACTGAAAACTGCTCCAAACCTCTAGCCTTCGTAGGTATTCAGCACAATAGAAATACACATGGCTTGTTTGGTGTGTTTATGTGCGCACATGCACACATGTGTCTGTGTATATGTGTGTGTGTGTGTGTGTGTGTGTGTGGACCAGCTGGCCTGAGGGCTGGACTTCCTGTTACAGCTTGGCTAGACCACGGCGACACACGCACACGTGGACGACACGTGGACCATCAATGACAACAGTCAACGACACACCATGCCCATTGTACAAGTCTGAAATTGGCTTCCGTCACAGCGGCACATGGAACCTGAGGACCTGAGCACCCGTCCAGTCCGCCCGTCCCCGGGCCGCCCCGCCGCGCCTCTCCCCGAGCTAATCTGATCTAATCACAACCACACGGATGTCAGCTGAAGTCCCGATAGTGCCGCTTCCGCCAAGCATCCCTGTGGAAACAGGAGTGACACACGCGCACAGACACACACTCACACACACACACACACTCACACATACAGACACTCACACACACACACGTACGCCCTGTTTTTGGGTGTGTGTGTGTGTGGGGGGGGGGGTGCCTGGGAAAAAATGTGGCCCCCGTGGCGGAGTGGAGACTTTCCAGTGTGTTCTGGGACATTAAAAGGAAAACATTCACATTCCAGCAGGCTGGCAGCAGGACAGGGAGAGAGAGAGAGAGTGTGAGAGAGAGAGAGAGAGAGAGAGAGAGGCAGGGGTGCTGTGTACCCTGGAGGCTGCTGCCCTCTGTCCTGCTTTGCCACCCCCCCCCCACCCCCCCCTGACATCCCTCATGATTTGGGCTGTCCTTATTTATCGCCTCCTATATTAATCCCCCTCCCTCTTCCCCCAATAGACACACACCTTGCTTCGAAATGCTAACATTGCACATATATATACACACACACCCCTGAGAGTTCAGCGATGCAGAGCAGTTGGGGGACAAAAATTGAAGACTCTCGCACACACACACACACACACACACACAGACACACGCACACACACACACACGCCTATCCACCTCGAATACCCTCACTCCTGTACAATTTTGATTTCTGAGGGGCCCCTGTGTTTAGCTCTACAAGTCAGCACAGCATCTGGCTGTGTAATTGCCTCTACCCACACGCTTCATATTTCCACCACACTGGCCTCCGCATCGCCAACAGAGAGACGCAAAAAGCAGAACTCAAAACACTTCTCATAAGCGCCCCTGCACTCAGTTTCACTTCTGAATGATCATTTGAGCTTTTCCTTCCTTGCTAAATTGCGCACACAGCGAGAGAAGGGGGTGGCAGAACAGGGGGGCGCGAGGGTGAGGGGGTGGGTGAGTTGGGTGGGTGGGTGGTGGGCGGATGTGCGGGGTGTTAATCTCATCATTCATCAGCAAAGCAAATCATGAGGTCCATGTCCCGTGTGTGTGTGTGTGTGTGTCTCTCTCTCTTTAGCCGCGGAGTCACATCATGCTCTTCCTGTAGTTCGTCTGCTGCGGGCTCTTGAGTTTGCCGCCCGGCGCGGCGGCGGCGGTGGGGCTGCTGTGGGCCGACACTGAGGTGGTGAGCCCGCCGTTGGCGCTGCCGGTGGCGCCGTTGGCCACGCTCGAGTCCAGCTGCTTGCACAGCGCCCGCAGCTCCTTGACCTCCTCCAGCACGTCGCGCGCCTGACCCCACGTGGAGGTGGCCTCCTCCAGGAGCCTCTCGGCCTCCGCCCGCGCCGCGCTACCGCTGGCACCGCCGCCGCCGCCGTCCTTTTCGCCGTTGCTGCGCACTTCCGTCAGGAGCTCCTGAGTCCGCTCCAGCTTCTGGCAGATGAGGTCCTGCAGCTGGTTGATGGGCCGCAGTGCGGCGGCCGGCGCCGAAGCCGGGCAGTGAGGAATGCCGGGTCGTCGGGAGCCGCGCGTCTCCGAGTGCGACAGGATCTCGTCCATGGAGGCGCATCGGCTCTTCTCAGCCGGCGTGAGCTTGCGTCCGGGCTGGGGGGTGCGCGCCCCGGGGCCTCCGCCGGACTCGCCGCCCGAGCGCTCCCAGGGGATGTCGCTCTGGCGGGGCAGCGAGTGCGACTTGCTCTGGGCGTCGGACGAAGCGGCGGCGGAGGCCGGCGAGGTGCGGGCGGAGTCCGGGCTCAGGCGCTGGGGATCTGAGGGCGAAGGGGTGGAGTTGGAGGAGGCGGGGGACTTGTCCACGGTGATCCGCATGCTCTTGTCGCAGGCGTCCGGCGCGTCCTCCTCCTGGATCAGGTCAAGGGTCAACATGCCGTCTGAGCTGGAGGTGGATGCCTGTAAACCAAGGGAGAGAGCATTAAAACCATAGTTATGTAACAATATTAATGCCTTCGTTATGATAATACAACCATGCTAAACAGCAATCTCAACACCCTAACTGACGCAATAACATAGCATTAACTTTAAACATCATTAGAAGATTCTGATAGTAACAGAATAGGCCTAGACAACAAAAATATTAAAAATAACAATAATATAAATAATAATAAATAATAATAATAATAAAACAAATAATAAAAATAACAATAAAACTGACTGATGTCAGTAACATACCTATTGGTCAGCTAACATAAAACTTAAACTTAAAACATAACACTCAAATACTCAATACTGTGTACAGCGCAAACACTACCTGTGATGAGAACTCAAATGCCATGAGCCACATCATGTGAAATGTGAACATCTACCATCCACTATCAGATCAATGGACAGTCACTAATTCATTCAGTAGCAAAGCATTATTTGATGTATCATTTTTCTGCTTTCGAGTATTTTGCTGCTAGCTGTCATTCATTTCTAAATGGGCTATGTAGTGCCCTCAACAACTTCTATTTTTCTCCAAGACCAGGAACTGAAATCGATATGATGAGGAAGTGCAGTGGCTGCCATGACACAGCTTGAGATAAAAAACACCCAGCAGGCAGAGTAATCTATTAAGAGCTGGAAAAAAAACAATAGGCTACACTACAGCTTAATGTTTCACAAAGCACACCTCTGTCTAATAGATAAATAGTGCATCTCTAGAACATTGTGTTGCCTGGGAGAAAAACTGGGTCATTTGGCTGGCTAGCCGCTAAAACACATCAACTGCTGTCCGTGCCAGTCTGCTTTGGTTTGGTCTTGTGGTTTCTGTAGTACTGCTATTGTGATGGGCACAACTCTAATCGGTTCAATTCAATTCACCGCATTGGCACACATATTCTGCTCTCGTCTTGTATTATGTTTGGATGGTGTTTCCTTTAGTGCCTTAGATCTCAAAGTGTAGTGCTGGCCCCACTTGTGGAGAAGAAGAAAAATCAGTTTAATACCAATGCTATTTGGTGATACACCCACAACAAAACAGGCTCACAGCAGAATTCCATTAGAATTCCTCCTACCCCCCCAGGTTCAGTTAAGCGGGAACTAGGAAATGTCACGTGGATTCAGTGTTCAAAGTTTGAATGCGTTAATGTCTCATTTTACAGATGGGGTTTAATAACCGCCTTCCCTTATGAAGTAGGAATGATAGAAAGAGTTTGAGAAAGGTCTGCTTTAGTGGTCCAACTGTGTGGTGCTCTCATAGCAGTAAAGCCTCCTGACTTCATGAAGAGCACTAAAACTGACTGTACTGAGTCAAACGTACCACAGCCATGAGGTGCCCACGGGTGGGCAAGCGTCTCGTGTGTGGGATCTTTGCTCGGTCACGCGTCGGGTGAGCCAGGAAACTGTCCTCCTCCACTGTGACCTGAGAGAGAGAGAGAGAGAGAGAGAGAGAGAGAGAGCGAAAGGAAAGAGAGAAAAAAAATTAATATAGCTCTAACAGTTAATTCTATTCTGAGCATTGCTAGCCAGAAAAAGAGGCATGCAGTGTACAGTAACAATATGTTTGGCAGAAGGAGACAGAAAGAGAAAAGAGAGAGAGGGGGAGGGGGGGGGGGGTGTGATCACATGGAAATTTAAGGGAGTGGGTCGGGGCGTAGCATACAGCGTTTCTGCACACCAGCCCGAGGGGGACTCAGTGAGGAGGTGAGTGGGTCTCATTGATCCTGTCATCGACCAGCTCATTGATTATCTACACGTGATATAAGGCAGGCAGGCAGAGGCTGTCTCTGGAAACAGAGCTGTATTCTTTGAAACCTGATAGGGAACCTCGGCCATGTGGGCAAGGATGTGACAACATATACACAACAAGTGCAAACGGACCTTTTCAAAGCGAGCAATTAGGCCTTCCAATGGTAATATGATGCAACCAACACGAAGCTTCTGAATAGCCTTAGACTTCATTCCATGACAGTGTGTGGCTAAGATAAGACTCTTCGGGGGCCAATGAAGGGGAGCGGCCAAAGTGATGTGAAGTCAGGCACATTTTTCCACCTCCTTTCTAAACTAGGGATGGAAACAGAGACTAAAAAGCACGGGGCCAAACAAAATAACAAATAAAAAAGAAAAAAAAAAATCAATGCCCTAAAATTGGATGTCTCATAAACACAAGCGAGGATTTTTTTTTTCCACGAAAAAAAAAGATTAATAACACACAGATGGGAAACCACAAAGTGGTCTGTAGTGACAGCAGCCCGAGAGGCGAGGCCTTTGATGTGAGTGCCAGGGCAACGGCATCACGTCACCCAGGGCGGGGGGGAGGGGGGTGGTCAAGGGGTGGACAAGGGGGCTGCTGCTTTTGCTGCTGTTGTTGCTGCTGGCTGAAAACATGTGGATAATCTGCGTTTTAAAGTGGTTTGGGGTTTATGGGGCAGTCATAGAGAGAGGGAGGGGTGGGGTGTGTGTGGGGTGTGTGTGTGGGGGGGGCGGGGGGGACTTGGGCTCACACTACTGCCTATCTGTTCAATGCCAGCTGTCAATCAGGCCCAACCAGTCTCTGTGATAGGTCGCATTTCCCAACCGACGAAAGGGGGGAAGGATCGAGGATCGGAGGATTGTTCAAGGAACGATTTGGAGACTCTCACTTTGTTATGAGGTCATCTGTTAAAGCGAAAGTGAAAGTCAAAGTGAAAATGGATACCTATGATTCAGTTAAAATCATTTATCTAGGATTTATCTAAAATCCCAAAAGAAAGCTGCCTTTAAACTCTGCAAAAAGCTTGTATCAGTCTTTCAATACCGCTGGCTACTAGAAATAGTACTTAAAAAAAGCTTTAAAAAACTAGCTTTCTGAGAATGGACATTTAATGTGACATTTGAAACATTTACATGGGAAGCGACATACTTAACAAAGCATTTAACAATGACATTTTGGTGGACTGGGCTGAGAAGAAGAGGGGGCTTGAAGGAAAAGTGGGCTGAATCATCATTCGTGGCCCATTCTCAAGGCCAGCTCCGCAGCAGATGGGAGAACGACAGAGAGGAGGGGAAAAAACAAACAAAAAAGCAAAGCATCCAGCCGCTTGGCGATGCAGACAAACACAAAGCTGGGGAGATGGGGATGGGGGGTGTGTTGTGTGTGTGTGTGTGTGTGTGT
>JASCQY010000010.1:15331861-15342020 GCA_030264315.1 Sardinella tawilis
ACACACACACACACACACACACACACACACACACACACACACACACACACACACACACACACATACACACACCAGTCACACAGGAAGTGGTGAATAGAAGAGAATGGGGGGTCTGTTATCTGGTCCTATTTATTATGGAAGGGTTCTGGGGTTCTGGAAGGTTGGGGATGTCGAGGTTGAGGTGGTGTGAGTTTCGATTTGTGTGTGTGTGTGTGTTTGTGTGTGTGTGTGTGTGTGTGCGTGTCATCATCCAAGAGAAAGCTAATAACTGGCGAGGGGGTGACTCATGCTCTCGTGATAATCTCCTGTGTGGCATTTACATGCAGTGCACTCCCACTCACTCCCACTCTTGAGTACACACACACACACACACACACACACACACACACACCTCCACATCAATCCGGCTCATTACAGAGAGAGCACAGAGGGCATAATTCATTTCTGCAGGAGAGTGGTTTTGAGTGTGCGTGTGTGTGTCTTGCAGCATGTGCTTGTGTTTGGTTTGCTCTGTGTGTGTTTATACAGTTCGATGGGTGTGTTAAGCTTAGTGTGTATATGCATGTGTGTGTGTGTGTGTGTGTGTGTGTGTGTGTCTGGTGTATATATATGTATGCTGTTTGGTGGCTTTCTCTATAAATCAAAGGTTGAAGGGCTTGGCTGAGTCACCAGCTCTGAGATCATCAGAGAGAGAGAAACGCTAAGCGTCAGCTAAACGTCGACGCGGCGGTGATGGAGAACTGAATCCTCGTCTGAGACGAGGCGTCCAAGGGGAGCGAGCACACGCGGCTTTGATTCCGCCGCCATGCCGGTGGTGTTACACTACGACCTACATCTGGCAGAAACATTCAGAGGCAGCAGCAGCATCGTCTGTGTTCTGCTTGACGTGAGCCTTCAAAAGGAGCATGAATACCACAGCTGAGGCTGACAAAACCAGCTGCTTTTATACGCTTAACGTCTGTCAAGAAGACACAGGATCCTTTGGCTCGTCTCCTCGACGCTGAACTTACTGTACTTGTACCCACAGTTCTCTGCTGATCTGATTGGACTTTCATCGAAATAACTCATCTCCATACCTATGTACACACACACTGCTTCCCAGTAATGGTTTTAGAAGAGCATTGAGCTATTTATATTATCAATTTTAGACATTTTACCAGGGCATAAAAATGATTTAAATAGCATTAGACTGTTCTTTAGCGCTAACCTACTCTGTAATAGTATGGTCATGGAAAGAGCAATGATGGGTAGTGTTTTTTTCTTGCGCAAGTATAGAGAGAGAGAGAGAGAGAGAGAGAGAGAGAGAGAGAGAGAAAGAGAGAGAGAGAAAGAGAGAGAGGGAAGGGGATAGAGAGAAAAATAAAGTGTATCTAAATGGGTGGTGGTGGGGATAGTCCGTGGGGGTGCTGAAGTGGAGTAGAGTATTAGAAAGTTACCTCATCCAGGATGCGGTTTTTGGCCTTAGTGATGGCTCCATTGATTGCATTTATCCAAGACTCCTTTTCCTCTGGACTAACTGCCAGAAAGACCAGATTCGGGACCTGCAGAGAGAGAGAGAGAGGAGAGCAATGAGACTTGAGACTTAAAAATGTAACTTTTTAAAAAGCATGCAGGGCGCAACTGACATGCGTGGGATGCATGGGTCAAAGAGGTCATGGAGGACCCAGATTCAAATATGGGGTCTGGGGTCATTTCCCGATGTGACCCCCAATCTCTCTCCTATTCGCTTCCTTTAGGCCTTAGACCGTCCTATCAATAAAGGGGACATGGGAGGCCCATAAATAAATCTTGGAGAAAAAAAAGCAAACACTCATGACTCCACACCTCAGATGTTTGATGCTAATCCTGAGCGGCGGGTGGGTGTGGGCTAACCCTGCTCTGAGCACTGGCAGACATTCTCCCTTCATGTGGTCCTCTTTTGAAGCCCAAACACGGCGATCCGAGCGGCTCGAGGAGCGAGGCCATATGGTTGTTCTCCCTGCCCTGCTGAGTGAGCAGGAACACGAGGAAGCAGACGCCGTGTGAGGGAAGACCGAGGCCAACACTTTAAGGGGCGAGTCCGCTGAAAACACGCACGCTCTGGCCAAGTCTGCTGCTGATATCCACTCTCGACACACCCCCACCAAACATGCTCACACACACACACAAACGCACACACACACACACACACACACACACACACACACACACAGCCCTGTCTTAATGAAGACTTCCTG
This sequence comes from Sardinella tawilis, assembly GCA_030264315.1. NCBI lineage: Eukaryota > Metazoa > Chordata > Actinopteri > Clupeiformes > Clupeidae > Sardinella > Sardinella tawilis. Next base: position 15,334,078 of record JASCQY010000010.1, read on the forward strand.
GTGGACACAGGCCTTATTTAGTCTTGATGGTCATCTAAGAGCTTGTTCCATTTTGTATAAAGCTGATTTATAATATAAATATATTATGACACTCATGATAAAATAATCTGTTCCTATTAACTGTAGTCGCAGAGGTGGGGTACATCATTCATATGCTGCCCTGATGATGAATTTACTAGGAGGAATCTCACAGATAGAGGGCTCTTACTGTGTGTCCTAAGCGGCATTAAAATGTGGTGTGAAGTTGCATGGAGAATAATGCCACAGGAGCTGTGACTCACAGGTACACACAGACATGTGATAACAAGCTTGTCTTCTCAATCTGCTCACTTCAGTGTAAAAACGACACACTTTTAAACATTCCCACGTCTGCCGTAAAATTATTTCCAAACACCTTGACTTACAAAAAACAAAATCACAGCCATTCCCGCTGGATCTCAGCTCTCCACAATGATAATTGAAAACCTCATCCTATTATCATTTCCTATCTACACCCTGTGTTTCTGTGCGAGTCTATGGCGGTGAGACAGGGGACACCGGCCCTCTAGGGGCGCTCCAGATGTTGATGGGAGACCGGAGCCCTGGGAATCATTAGCGGAGCGACGACAGGGAACACCACGCCATCCTCCCCCTGGGAGCCATGGCACACAGGGATTCAGGATTAGCCACCTGCCGTGATGTGGGATTGCAGCTGATTGTGTTTGGACCTTAAAGGTTTTATGCCCTCCTGGAAACAATCCCAAATTGCACACAGACAGACAGCGCCAAGTAGGACGGCGGTTCCTACTCCAAAGCATCTGAAAATCCATGGCACCAGTTTTATAAGTCGCTTAAAAAGGATTTTGAAGCATTTATGTGTGCGTGCAAATATATAGTTTTATGCAATAAAGCTAAATGGATTTTAGTAGTACTGTGTTGCTCTTATATGTGATACACTAGGCAAGTAGCCTAGACAAGTACGCAGTGCAATTTTGAAAGGTCCAGTCTCTGTTCTAACATTTCTAGAGAAGCAGAAGATTGTGTAAACATCTCCTGCTTATTTTTTTCCCCTGTTGTACAACCCAACTTCCTCATTCTCTAGTTACTCGAGCCCTGATACTGCAATTATTTTACATCGAAGATTTTCTACAACAGCGAACAGAAATTCCCATAACCACAGAAAACGGCAAGCCATATTTATCAGGAATCTAAAAATACTGTGTTGTGGTGACAAATTTATTTTTATCTTGTTAAAGGAACATTTCTTGAGAATGGGTCTTCTGAATGCTGAGTGGGACACCGTTGTAACTCTAGCAACAACAACAGTTGCACTTACAGAGCATTTAAAGTGAACTGCTTGTCTTATACAGACAGACACAAGTGTCTGATGTCTTGGCTCATCACAGGCCAATTAGCTGCAGCCAACCGCACTCCAGGCTAAACGCTAAGCGCTAATCGTGGACAGGGTTGTGGCCCAGCCTGCTCTGGGGCAATGGAGGAGAGGACATTAACCTAACCTCTGGAGTTCCGCGCTAGCTACTGCTGGCTTCTGTAGATTATCGAGGCTAGTCTGTTCTTCCCTCTACAAGCTCCTTATCGGCCACTGAAGTAAAACCCCTTTTGCTGCTGCTGTTGCCGCTAAGGCCCCTAAGTCTGGCTTTCGTTTGTGACCAGAGAAGCCGTAGAGATGGTGGTTGGCTCATACTTCTGCTGCTGATGGCTGTTTTTCTGTGCACACACTGAGCTATTTTCGCTGTCAAAGGCCACCAATTAATAGGATTTTGTACCAGTCTTGCAGAAAAATAAACAACTCTGAGGTATGCTTGAAGGACTTGTGTTTGTGGCTTAATTCTAAAAGCAAGCATAGCCTACCTGAATTTACCAAGGCAGTTACACCACAGAGTCCATTTTTCCCCCACAGAAAAGTCTACAGTGTGCTAGCAGGAAGGAATGTAGGCCTACTGCTACTTCCCACACACACACACACACACACACACACACCTGAACCAAGGTCTGGTTCTTGTTGTGATGCTGCACAACAGACCTGTGACTGTAGACCCAACCGTGAAAACATTTGAGTGCTGTTAGGCCCAGCTCCATAACCTGGAACAGATGGGATCACTCTCAGTAGGGATGAGTCAACAGTACAGTGATTCTGGGCTTCGAAATGCCTTTGCATGATTACACAGTCATGGATGTTTGTCTGGCTATTCCAACCATATGAGATTAGTAGAACCGAACCAGTAAAATAAAAACCCCTACATTAGTCTTGGCTGCGGATCTTCTGTGGATGCTGAACTGGCTTGAACTGGGTATTAATGCCCTAATTCCACACCAATCCTGCCCCTGACCTGGGGTCAGACCACCAAGAAAGACTGAAAGAGTGTTTTTATCTTGACGAACCCTATTGGAAAATCCACATTCAGAAGTAATGTTGTTACTTGTGCCGCTTCAGGGACTTCCCCAACTTCCCAGTTGCTCATGAACACACTGTTAGTGCCCAGCCTGGGCCGAAGCCCACAGGTCTCACCGTGTTGCCAGGTTGGCGGGATCGCAGCAGGGTGAACTTGCTATGGTTCTTCTTGCTGCGGCTCTTGGCTTTACGCAGCTCCTCTGAGCGCTCGTAGTCTGTCAGGTCAACCACTTCCTGAATCTTCTTCTCATCTTTCACCTGATGGATATAAAAAGATACGGTTACAGGATGTAGCACCTTGCTGTTTCTCTTTCTCTGCAATGCAATTTCTATAACTTGGTCTATAGGGTGACATCTTAGCAAATGAAAGTTGTAAAGATAATGCAACGCTGTTATGGTGATTTAAAGAACAAAAAAAGTGATGCAGAGTTGTCGCAAAATCAAACATGCTTCTGGCTCAAACTATCAGTTTTACTGTCAACACATACATAGTTAGATACACACACACACACACACACACACACACAAAGAATTGGCATCCGTCAGGTGATTTTTCAAGTTCTGTTGTGTCCACTGCTGTGCCTTGTGCAGTGGCCTAACAAGATTAGGGCTGGCAGCTGTTGTCTGGCAGTGTGCTGTGCCCCCCTCTTGTCTGATCCCACAGAGATGTGCTACTTGAACCTGATGATTTGGTCCGAGGGCAGATGGATGTTACTGAGCTCACTGCGACCCAGGGCCATTCCCCCTGATGACTCCCAGCAGGAAGAGCTGGGCTACTAGCTCTTCAGCACTACTGATGTCATTTCTCCGTCAGTTGGGCTCCAGGCAACCATCTCCAGGACAACCGATACACGTACAGCTGAGGCATATCCTGACTGTGAGCTGGCTTTCTGAGGACACCATGGGGAACCTACATACATACAGCACAGTTGCTGCTTCAAAGTATGCAAACCCTTCACAATTACCTGGTTTTCTGCATTATTATATTCCAAATGTCCACACATTAACACACACACACACGCACACACACCCACTACACTACAACTACTTGCTCCAAGTTGGCAGTCTCTCAAAGAGACTGACTAAATATAAATACAAGTGGTCTCATGTGATGATATAAACACCAAACTAATTTGAGACACAATGATATTGTTCCTGAGGCTTCCGTCCTAGTTCCTGAGTCATCAGTCATGATGCTAGATGTCGACGCAACAAGGAAAAACAGGGCCTGACAAACCCAATGAATCTCATGATACTTTCTGGGAAAAGAACAAGGCAAATATAAACACAAGCCCTCAAAGCCAGGGCTGAGAGAAGTGGCGCAGATTGAAACTAAAAGCAGAGGATGGGAGTGTGTGTGTCCTGTTGGCTCTGACTACTCTTGGCCGCGCCGCTGCATTTCAGAGACTCTTCGTCTGAAGAATTGCACTCGCATCCCAAAGTGCTGCCGCTGTCAGTCAGGTCTACTGCCGTTGGCCAATGGATTTGTTAGACAAATTTTCACGGAGCTGAGGCCTTGCAAGGCTTGGAAAATACACCGGACCCTTCTGGTGAAGCCATGAAATTGGATTTGCCAGTCCTACTGGTGACAAAGGTCTGTGGTCTCCTCAGTGAAAGGAGAGCTGACACTCAACAGAAGGGTTGGAGGAGGCCGGGGGGGGGGGCATCAGGGCCCCTTTCTTACACACACACACACACACACACACACTTATACTGTATACACACACATACACACACACACACACACACCACAACCTCCACTGTTGGACCTCTTGCGCCTGGGGTATACCCGCTCCCAAAAGCTGCACACCACCGCCCTCCCGCCCCGTGCTGACACTCACTCAGCGACCAGTCGCCTCTTCACACTCTGTCACCTCACATCACTAACACTGCAACAGAAGGATGGAGGAAACGGGTGGTGGGGCAGGGTGACAAAGAGTCCCCTTCTCCAGAGGCCCTCGGGGGGTTTCGCCCCTCTTCAGAGCGGCAGCTACTGGTCTGGTGACCAGAAGATAAGAATAAAGAATCCACGGTTGGTGACGTAGGTGTTGCAAACTAATCTGGTACCCTGGGGGAGCTTTTTTTTCTCAGATTTGTTTTTCATTTCAGAGATATAAATGGGCTTGGGCTCATCTCATTGGTCAAGCGACGCTCGTTACAAAAAAAAACACAAACTCAGTCACAAGCGTTCCGTAGATTCGGATAACAAGCACAGATGCACGGCTCCAAAGCCAGATGCTCCGGCTTCTCTGCTCATTTGGGAGACGTCTTTGTGATGGCAGTTCTAAATCCTGCCCTGCCCTCACCTGCTGACCGTGCCAGAGAGTGGCATTTTGTTGGCCAATGAGATTTAGAAGCGATAAAGGCCAAACAAGGCAAACTCGGTTAGACCTCTCTCAGGCCGGCCGGCACGGACAGCAGTAGCCCAGCCCGCAGAACAAAACTCATTAGCGCTGTAATCAATTTCCATTAGCTGGCTCGAGCCAGGAGAAATCAAAGTCTGGCAGCTTGTTCGCTTGTGCATATGGCCGCGTCCGGCCAAAGGGGTTCAATTATCACACCAGTTCAAGGTCCACGCTATGTGGGTGACACGACAGGACAGAGCCTGAATAGGCCCCCAGGAAACAAGTGTTCCGATAGCACGGCAGGCCACGCTTTCCCATTAGCCAACCAGCTAGACTGAACACGGTGGATGTGTGTGTGTGTGTGAGTGTGTGTGTGTCTCTGTGTGTGTGTGTGTGTGTAGGGGAGGGTGCGTGATAACTGAGAGCTGCAAAAAAATGCCGCCGAAACTCCGGGCTGACGTCAGAGGTTGGGCAGGGAAGCTAGAATGACGATCCAAAAATACAAATGCGTCCTTTGCTTGCTAACGTCAGCAGGCCTTTTCTCTGGGGAGCAGGTAGCAGAGACCCAGTGGGAGGGGTGGAAAGTCTTTGTCAGTCAACAACATCTGACTCCCTGAACTTCAGCCGCACACCCGCTTAACCCCCTTTTAACGAGTCGCTGTCGCCGGCAAGGTTCAGTGCAGTGAGTCGCTGTTCATGTCCGACGCCCGATCCAGCCCTTTTCAAGGAAACATTGATCACCCCACACTATCTGTCCACCTGATCGCAGTTGCTTTTGTCAGGAACCCATTCAGAGCTCTGTGTATTACACCCCGATCCCCATCTTACCCCACAGGTAGTGGAAACTCGAGTGTGTGTAGGTGTGTGTAGGTGCATGTGTGTGTGTGTGTGTGTGCGTGCGTGCATGTGTGTGGGCGAGGGGGAAGCACAAAAGATGTGTGTTGCTAATTCTGGCCATGGCCAAGCCACGCAGAGGGACCCTTGAGGACCTGTTCTGTTGCGACGCTGAGAGACTGTTTAATATTTCATGCGTCTACTATTGAGCATTAAGCTTTAAATAGGGGCATCCCTTTTCAAGGAAACACTTCTCGACAGAATCAGTCATCTCTAAAACCTCTGACACTCGGACGGATAAGGATATACCGATAAACAGCCACTTCGCCTTCAGCAACTCTCCCCCTGTTCTTCTCTTTCTCACACTTTGTCAATTAGACAAACAACATTTAGCCCAGGGAAACAAGAAGTGTACTGGAACACGGCACAGCTAGTCTGTTTGCAATGTTCTCACAACAACAAAACCATTTGGGCTGCAGTTTGGACAGGTTTAAGTACACTTCCACACGAGTAGGTTTTTTTTCAAGTCATGGCATGTTTTAGAAATGTTTATTTTTTCACCCTTCAATTTTAAGGTTTGCATGTGTTCTGCTGCTTCTTCCCTACCCCATTCCACCTCCCCCAGACCATGAAAAGTGTATTGTTGGGTCTATAAGTACAGGCTGTACAAATTTGCTCACCAACACTGCTATTGCACAATGCCAGATGTCCTGCTTCGTTCTGGTTTCCAGTGACTGTTAAAATATACCGTCTGGGCTCCTCTATAAAGACACACTGGGCCCCTACTATACAGAGAGGCCCAACCGAACAGTCCACTGCAACCTCTTTCACCATCAACAAATGAATAACCTTTGCCATTATATTTTTATACACACTCATTGCCCTCAAATACAACTACCATAATTGTACTGTACTCAACTTGGGTCCAAATGTAATCATTCCTGTAAGACCTCCACTGAGAAACAAGCATCTCTATTGTAATATATAACATGCTGCGTGCACCTTTGACATCTCATCTGACTGAGCAATCTGATTAAGTGAAGTAAATTTTAAAGACTTCCTCAGGGAGCAAAAGATCGATAAAGTCTATAAATATCACAAACAAGGTTAGAGGAGGATTGAATTTCCAAGCAACTGACAAAATTCCCCCTTAAAGGACCCGCCGCTACAAAGCCATCTTTGTCTTGGCGTTTATCTCTCTCTCTCTCTCTACGACTCCCTCCCTTGAGCAGAGTGGACTGATTTCCCTGGGAAATGGTGCTGTTGGCCTCCTCATTCCAGATGCACGAGGCCCAGCATTTCTGCCCCTGGACAGTACCCGAATCCCAATACTTGACACTATCCCTAAGCCCTGAACCCTCAACGACTTGCACAAACTGGCACGAATCAGCCAATGAATTTCGATCAATGGACCGAGAGTGATCATCAGTTTCTTCTTTGAGGGGTTCAGGGCTCAGGGCTTGGGTGGGGCATTGGGATTCAGTCCATGTCTCCATGTATGGCCTTGGCCTGTGATATCAAAGCAGCAGTGGATGTACAGTAACACCAGCCCTCAGCCCTAAGCCCTCAGCAGCACCTGGCCCTGCACTCTGGCTGACTGGCTCCCAGCTTAAACTGCCGTGCTGCTTAGTGCCTTGAGAGCGCTTGGCAGAACAGCCCAGCACGTGTTGGCTTACGCCAGAGGCCTGCAGGAACAGGTGAAGTAACCAGCAGAGGGGAAAGCAGAGGGCACACATGTGACTGACTGACTGTGTGTGTGGTGTGTGTGTGTACTTCTTTCTTTGCCCTACTGTGTGTGTGTGTGTGTGTGTGTGTGTAATGGAGGAGGGAGGATCATTTTTTTTGGTTCACCTGTGAGTTTAATAGCAAAACGTCCAGAAAAATATATTATTGTAATGCTTTCCAAGTTAACAAGCTTTCAAACAACACATCAGACAGTAGTGAACCCACACCACTGGCACTGCACTGGTCCTACCAGCTAAAGCTCATTTACAAATAGAAAAGTACAGACAGACATCCCTAAATGTTTCTCCAAGCCTGACAAATACCACCATCTGCCACCAGCACTCTCTGTACTCTTCAACTTCACCTCGCAGAACATGCTGGATGAAGAGGATAGCCTCATCTGCCAATATGTGTAAGTGTTTAGTGTAAGTGCCCAAGAGAGGCCGGCAGTAACTGAGACGGAGCCAAAGCTTGGTCCACCACCACCATGAGGCCTCCCAAAGCCTGACTGAGCCTATTAGGTGGCCCGTTCCTTTGGCCGAGCGCTGGGAGAGAATGGGGAGGTGCTACTGTGCTAATCCGCGCACCACTCACTCGACTCACACACACACACACACACACACACCCCTGCTGCGCAAGCCCCCCCT